>WSXT02166416.1:1671-23847 GCA_011762715.2 Neuroterus valhalla | reverse complement strand
AGATAATTTGAACCCTTGCAATAAGCTCGTTAAATTTTTAGTCGTGGCAAAGGCTGCGTTTAATTTATATAAGCAAAGGAAAAACGCGTTTCGGTAATTCTGGACATTTTTGTGTTAATCTTAGCGTGGTTGTTGGCGTTCGTTTCTCTACTTTCAGCCAACTACCGCTGGCCAGGATAAATACAAATATAATGTCGAAATAAATATCAATTCTCATAATAAATGGTTTTTTGATTGTGCATATTCTGTGCATATTCCGCCCTTTTTTAGTGCATATTTGCATGCATATTCCGGCATTTTGATAGTGCATTTAATCCGATGTCTACTAATTACACAATATACCATTCTTTCCAGTGTCTATCCTTCAAGGATTTATGACGATTCTCAGTTACAGTACTTGATGAAAATCATTGTAATTAGACAAAATGCCCTGAATTCAGAAGCCCGCTATTGCGAATTTTCATGCCTTCAATATTCTCTCGCCCTCTAATAAAGTTCCTCGTCTCGTCTGAAGTATGGGAAAGATTTGTGAATCACCCTAGGATAAGATGCGAATTCGCAAAATGAGGAGCAATCTGAAGGGATTTGAGACGCTCTCACAGTAAAAACCAAGTGCAATGTTTCCATCGATTCTAAAGTACGATTTTCTTGCAAAAAAAATTTACCTTCACGTCGTTAGAGTTTATGGAGAATATGATTAGGTTGCCATGTTAAATCTTTTGTATCTTCTTTTTGTTTCTATCCGAGTTCATCTACTTGAATATCAACTGCAAAATTCCACATCAGTTATTTCTGTGGAGGGATGATAAAAAATCATCCGAAAGATTCTGTGCGATTTCCGATAATTTTTAGGATAAAAAAAACATTACATATTCTTTGTTTTTATTATTTTTCAAAAAGATTGCATATGACTCCTGAGGAATTCAGGTAATTTCGAAAGATCTTGGACGATCTGCAGAGATATCTAAAGATTTTTCGATTATCAGAAAGATTTCGTAGAAGTCTACTAGACGGCCAAAGATTCTGAAGGACTCTAAGAGATTTCTGATATTTTCAGAGGATTTTGTATAATTTTACGAAGCATCACTAGATTAAAAAACCAGCTTCCAAAAGATTTCATGACGTTTCTGAACCTTTAAAAAAATCTTGCGGGATTTCAGAAAAATGTTATTGGTGTAGGAGTTTTCTTGAGATTTCCAAATATTCCAGAAATTCTGAGAGTTTTCAACGGATCAAAAGGAATTTTGAAAGACCATCAAAGCTTTTTCAAGATTCCGGAGGATGGTTCCAAGAGCTGCGAGGTATTGTAATGGTTTTCAAGGGATTCTGAAAATTTCAGAGCATTTTGTAGGATTATCAATGATTGTTCATGGTTCTCTCGAATTCCGAAAGATCGAATTCGAAACTCTTTGATTCTTCGAGAGAAGTCCTTGATATTTATCAAGATTTTGCGAAAACTCCTCGAAGTCCCGTGAAATTACAAGAAACTCCGTGATTCTTTTTAAATTATTCCAATTCCTGTGGAATCCTTCAAATTTCAGGAAAATTCAAAGAAATTTATTTTTTAGTTCCTTCAAAACTCCCTCAAGTCATTAAAATCTTCAAAAGTTTTATAGTATGCGCTAAAATATTTGCAAAACTCGTATTATCCTTCCAGATTTTATGAAACATCCCCGAAAATTCTGAGTTTTATTACATTCCTCTGAATCTTCCAAAATTTACAAAAGTCCTACAAAACTGCATGGAATTTCAGGTGAAATCTTTTAAATTCTTTCTGTACCGATGGGATATGTCAAAGATCTCTTGAAATATTTTTAAATATATTCCAAGGTAAAAAAGAGATTCCTTCCAAATCCTTCAAACTTCGTCAGTAGGAAAAGGAAAAAAAAATAAAGGAGAGGAAAGAATAAAGAAATGAATAACGCCATAGGAAAAGAGTCACTGAGAAGTAAAAATAAAAAAAATGGATCAACGGTTCACTTTCAAATCCCCTGGAATCTGTTGGAATCCTTCGAATTCAATGGGAATGTTTCGAAGCTTACAAATTATTTTGGAATATGAAATAGAAAATGTAGTAAGAGAAGAGGTAAAAGAAAAGGTGGGATAAATAAATGGCAAAATCTAATTTAGTAGTGGTACAAGGAAAGGTGAAAGGGAAGGAGAAGAGGGAAGAATGGAGAACAAGAAAAGAGAAATCAGAAGAATGTGGGAAAGAAGAGGAAGAAAGGGAGGAAAGAATGGTGAAAGAGAAAAGAAGGGAGGAGATCGGTAAGAAGAAAACAGAAATGGGGAAAAAAAAGATCTCTTTTTGCAATGACTTTTTTGAAGTGATGATTAAAAAGTACTTTCTTTTCATCTGTAGCTCGGGAATCAATTTTTCCGTTCCAAATTCATTTCTCTAGATCTAAAATTCACCTTTGGTTAGAAAAATCATGTTTCTTGTTTAAAAATGGATTTCATTGAGGAAAATCCAATTTTTTAGAATGGGCATTTTTCACAAACTCAAAAAAGAAAAGGTTTTAAGAAAATACAAATTTGATAAACATTTCAGGGATTTTTATAATCTTTTCTTAGTGGAGAGTTTGAAAGGGACAAGGTTTCAGAAAAATGAGAAAATTTATCAACTTTTTGTGGAAGAATTCATTAGCACTGCAAGCGTGAGAACAAAAGAGTCGAGATTCGGAAAATATCCAAGATTTAATCGATTTTTGGAGAAAATTCTGAAATTTCTTATTACCACCCTGGTTCGAAAATATGAGAATATTAAGGGCATGTTTCTTGAAAACCCCTATATCCTACCGTAGTCACTAATAAACAAATACGAGGTTTGAAAAATAAGCTAAATTCTATAGCTTGTTTTTCCTAAATTCTTTAACTTTCCCGTAATCGTAGGTTATAAAAAGACGAAGTTTCGAGAATGGACACAATTTAATAGCTTCTTTTTACGAAACTCCTGATCTCTACCGCGGTCGTTAATTATGAGAAGGCAAAGTTTAGAGAATAATAGATATATATATATAGATTTATAAAATGATAATAGATATTCATGGACTTTTTGCATATAATTAATTGTCTCTCCCTTAGCCTTGAGTTCAAAAATACGAGGGTCAAAACTATACCATATTAAAGAGCTTGTTTTTTGAAAATTCCACATTCCAACCATTTAAACGGCTTTTTGACTGTATCCACTGACAGAATTTCAGCTTATAAATCATACTGAAAAGAAGCGACTAACTAATCTCTTTTGACTTCGATACTACCTTCAATCTATTTAAAACGTTTTTTGAGGTAGAACAGATTATTACTTTTTTTCAAAATTTCATGGCTTGCCATTTGAAGACAGTACATTAATTTTTAGTGCAAAATAAAATGTTGAAATCATCAAATTCATTTGATTACTAATTAGGTTGTCCACTGCTTTTATTTTTTTATTTTCAAGTATTCAATATTTCAGGAGATCGCTTCTACGAAATAGTTTTTCTAATTGAGAGTAAATGAAACCCTACAGTAAATAAAAATCAGATATGTTTTGAATTATGATGATCTTACCTCTTCGAAATAGAGAAAAGGTATTCTCAGGCAATATTGTTGAATTATAGATAAATGTATATGATTTCGATTAGGTGAATTCTGTATTATATTCAAATTGATAGGTATTATTACTTCCAACGGAATCTCTGTTCAATTGAAACCGATTCCTCCTTTTTTTCAGAATAAAAATAGAAAACGCATAAAGCAAAAAGCCAATGACAGAAGATTGTAGATCTTTTTGCTTAGCATATTTTATGTTCGCACCGTCTGTAGATCCCTTTTGAAAGTGAAATACCTGAAAATTCAAGTGGAGAAATTTAGTTTTCTGAAAAATAAATTTATCTCCAACTGTGAATCATAGATCATAAAAAAGTACAAACCTCACAAGCCAGATAGTGGAATTCTCAATCAAAAAGTTTAATCTGACACCAATAAAGAAAACTCATTTCACACGAAATAGTTAAAATTAATTCGATAAGATGAATTTTTATTCTCTAACGGTCCATTTTGGCCCAGTAGATCTCTTCTTTACCGATAATAACAAAAACTCAACAGACCATATAGATTTCCAGTATAAAAAATTTATTTTTCATGATGAAGACGATTTTTCTACGAAGCGGCTTGATTTTTAACAAAAAAATAAATATCGAACAGACAAGGCTCACTCCCAGAAGAAATATCATGATGAATTAGGTCGAAGAAAAATTTACAAACTGAGCAGGCTTATTTTCACAAAAAAAAAATTTCATTTTTATTCATGACTGAATCATTAGTCGGTAGAGAGAAAAATCTATTATCGAGTGTGTGATTTTCTAGCCAGGAAGAGGGATATTCTACGAAACAGTCAATTTTTCAAATGAATTTGCAATTCAGAACCGAATTTAGGATTTCCAACTGGAGGGATTCATTTCGGTAATCTGTAATTCTTATTTTATCAATATACCATTTGGTTTGAAGTTATACCACACTGTGTGCAATTTATGTTTCCACTTCTTGAGATTTTCAGTTGAAAGTTCTAGGATTCTTCGTAAATCAACTGATTCTTCGAAAATGCAACTGGTTGATTGATTATTCGAAAAGTAAGTTCAAAATTCTTGAATTAAGTTTAGAATATACTCTACCCCCACCTTGGGGGTAGAGTTTTGGCACGTTTTTTTTAACGTGGTCCCCCAATATGCCTAATCCACGAATAGCTTTTTTCTATGAAAGTTAAGCTTTCATGCGCTATTTCTCAGCGGTCCTTCTCATCTTCGAGTGTGTTGTTTCTGGTTCGCATCCGTCATTTGTGCCATACAATGATTCCGTTTCCGTTCTACTTTCAATTCCAGCTTTTGTCTTCTCGTCAGTGTCATACTTTTGACTTTCCTAATTGCATTCAAGGTCATTGTCATAGTCATCGTCGTTCGTGGTCAACAGTCAACAGAACTTATAGGTTGACGTCCTCTCCAACGATGAAAATTGTTTGAACGGAGCCTAATTTTTGTCGTTCGCGAGAAACTGTTCCTGTGAAAGAGACAACGAAGTGCGCTCGTCGAATTCCATGGTTTGCGCGAGATGTTTCGTGGATCGTCTCAATCGTTCGGCTGATTTGGTCCCTGCGAATTCAGCATCAGGATAACCGTAAAATATTACGTGAACATCACTTTTGTATTGATAAGCAATGCATTGATGTATTTTATGGAAAATTTCGTGTACCAGAGTACATTCTCTCCAATCCACTTTATGTAGGAGAAAACCCCCGCCTATCACGTATAGATGATCTGATTTCGAAAATTTTGGCGGCTCTATTGAGGAAGACACTTCATACAGTAACAACTTCGTTGTTTTTCGCATTCCTTTTTCGGTGAAAAACGAAAGTGTAAATAGTGTCGGTTCGCAAGATTATTTTTTTCCAATGAATCGTCGTTTCCGAAGCCAATACGTCGTTTTCGGGAAAAGGATAATTATTAGACAACCGCATGTGTAGTTTTTCAATGTCACGTATGCTGTTAGATGTAACAAGGGTGACTTTTTACGAAATTGTTGTCGGATTTTCATTCCTCTGCAATAAAATCATCGCCAGCTGGTTGAGCGCAAATAAAACATAATTTATGAAAATCAAAAATTAACGTTACGGTTTGTGGAGATGTCGAGAGTGATGACGGCGAAGGAGCACTGCTGCTTCGACGACGATTGGCGGCAGCAATGTTCGTCTCTCTCGTGTAACTGCGCCAGCAAGATGTATGATCTTCCACGGAATCCAAAGTTTCAAGCTTTTTTTCGTGGTCATCTTCACCTCTTTCTATGCTCACTGATAACAGCTTTTTAATACCCTTTTCCTTGACAATGGAAGTAGAGCCAGTATCCAATAATTTTGCGCAAATTAAGCACTCGGCAATGTTGAAAAACGTAAAAAAATTGTTATACGTCGTGGGTTTCCGAGATGCTCTTTCGGTTGCGAGACTTGTAATACACGTAATACACCTCCAAGGTGGTGCGGAAATAAGTTGGGTCGCTTTTTCAACCTTGCGCTATATTGAGCGTGTTCCCGACCGCCATGTATGGTCCGTATAAAAAACTTCCTTGTGAAAATGTAATTGGAAATTTTATGTTCTACGACGTTGTCATTTGAACGCGGCACTTATTTTTCATGCGAATGGCCGAAAAATTAAGAAAACTGCGCCCATGTCACAATTTTGCGCAGTTTTTCCTTGATAGCGGCAACAAATATTATAAATTCGGAAAAATTGTTCCGTGAAAAAAACTGAGAAATATAATTCTTCACAACTTTGTATTCAACCATTTTTGTTGTTAAATAAAAATTACGTGACATAACAGAATAATACGAAAATTCAAAATGGCGGATTAAGCGTACACAAATTTAAGGGCAAGACTGTGAAACCTTCATTTTGACACTTAAAGAAAACTTTCTGCGTCAAAAAATTGGACCCCGAAATTTTTTCTACTTGAAAGTCTTTATTGACTGGGCTTAAGTGCAACCGCCAAACTCATTCATTAATTAACAAAACAAAACGAGATACACAAGATACCTAAGAGGCACGGATAAACATAACGAACTCGACCATAAAACACATGCTACATACTAAGCTGGCGTAACATTCTCTGTGAGGGTAAGGGCCGTTACGGTCTAAGCTCGTATGGCTCGTACGGATTCATGTGCATCACAATGATTCAAAGGTGAATATATCATCAATTATATCATGAAAATTATATCATCAATGTCGACATTTGTAAGGAGTTCTATAAGGGGCTTCCGTACTCTATAATTCATATCGACTTAAAAATAATAAGGTGATATTTAGGGCTATTTAGCCCTAGGGACTTTTCTTTAATAAATACAAATACAAATACAAATAATAAACGCCACTCTGAAACAAAATATAATCGCTTCGTTTCTGCCTAACGTTTTGCAATAGAAGAATGTTATTTTTCACATTTTAATACACCATTCACTGAATTCTCCTGAAAAATATAGCTTTGAAGACGCGTAGGGACAGCTCCTCACAAATCGTGGTAGAATTGTGATATACATTGAAATTATACTTTTGCCATTGCTCAGCAAAAATTTTACCAGCGAAGTCTTCGAGCGAAATGGAATGAAATGAAAGAGCCAACAACACCAGGCTTTGGATATATTTTGTAGACTCGGGTCAACCTAAGGACTTTATTATATCTGTCCCTAAAATGCCTACGAATTTTAATTTTGGACCAACTTGAACCTTAAATTCTATTTTGAAATTACCCACTAACCCGCGGTCATAACAATCCTTGTTATTTTCGTTATCCTTCAAATTCGAATTTTAGGAATATGCATCCTGGTTCTTACCCAATTTTGCGTTCGTAATAATTTGATCTGAATTAGGATTTCCGATTTTTGATTTTTGTTTCCGTCATTCGGTTTCTGGGAATCTCGTTTCTGTCTATCATCGTGACTTTACGAACAGTTTTCCGCTTTCTCTACTGGAAATTCAATCATCGGTTGATTTTGTTCCTGGATTAAGCCTAGTGCCATTCGGTTATACATTTGCAACGTTTAGTTATAAGGATTAAATGGATATCTTTGTTGATTATTCGGGAATCGAGGCTGAAAGTTTGACTGTGGTCAAAGCTGGAAACCAGGTGGAAATCTAGATCTGGAATTATTTTGATATTGGTTTGGAAAAGGCATATATGGAAATCCGAATGGAGGGGATTAGTATTGGTTTTTAAAGTATTTTCGACCTTGTTAGTTTTTTTTTCATTCTTTCTTTGATATTCAGAGTTTTCCTTTACATCACCTTTATCGTTTTCTAAATTATTTTGATTGCCATTGCTATTGTAACGTTTCTGTTCGTTTTTGTCCTCAATTCTTGGTTATGTAATCTATAACCGTTGCCCTTGATTTTTTGATTCAGCTCGATTAGTTTCCCATTCCTCCCTAGGTCTTCCAGTTCTTCAAAAGTATCAAAATAGTTACGTTTAATGTGCATTTTATATTCCGTTCGGAGGTTCTCAGAGGTTCTACGTAATGCCCATTCACGATTTTTTCTTGTATATACATTTTTCTAAAGTTTTCTGATTTTTTTTTTTTTTGGTATGAGTAGACGTTCTGCGTCCGTTTCTGGTTACGAAATTTGATTTTTGTCCTTATTTCTTCGGAAAATCTTTCGTTTATGCATGCGTTTTTGAAATCTTCGAAAAAGTCCGACAGTGTTCTCCAGGAATTTTCATTATCTGAACACTAATCTTTTGCATCTTCAATTAGCAATACTTCCAGATTTTCTGAAATGGGAAATAGTTTGCAGGGATTGTTTGGTTGTTGAAGTTATTATCTGGATCAGTATCAGTTTCCGTGTCTAAGTCGTCAACGTGTATTCGTGTTTGTCTGGTTGACCTGTTCTACTATTTTATTATTAGGAATTCGGTGAGGTTCTTGTGGCCATTCCCTAAGATGAAATTTCACTGAAAACCTAGTTTGCTGTTTATTTTAATTTTTTGTGGTAAAAGTTTCTGGTTGTTCCTTCTATTTGCGAAAGAATTATGATTGGACGGATCTAAGTTAAATTTTAAACCTAATTGATCTTTTTCAAATAATTTGAGTTTCTGTCAAATTTTTCCAAAATCCCCTCTCACGATCCATTGACCTATCAATCATTTTGGGAATAGTTTCCATATCTTGGATTAGGAATAAGACCTGATTCATAATTGTTGGTCCCGCTCTGACGTTATTTGTTTTCGGATTTTAGTTTTGAAGTGCAGTCGCACCTTCGAAGTCCAAACTATGATGATCACTTACTATATCTTTGGGATTAGACATTGTTTGTTTGACTTTGCCTGCCCTAAGTTTCATTTAGTTCAAATGTATATAAGGCTTCTTCTAAGTAAACACCATATACTAAATTTCTAAGTAGTTTTCGCATTTTAAGTTTATTATCGACGAAAATATTTTTATTGAATTTCAATCATCTCTAAGTTCCAAAATATGTTTATTCTCGTTCCCAGGCCCTTTGTTTAAGATACACGTTGCGCGACCTTGCAGAAGTTATCTTGGCAATAACGGGAAGCAGAGAGTCTGACCGAATATAAGAGAAGTAAAAATTAGCATCATCGTAGGGAGGCACATCACTGTTTATAAGAGTAGTATCAACTGGTAAGGGTTCATTCAAGAAACGTTCCATAAAGTCATTTACCGGGAAGTTTTGATGAAATGATTGGACTTGAGAGGGAATGTTTTCCAACCGCCGAAGGATCTTCCAAACACTTTCACCCTTCCTTCTGTTAACAATTGCATTATAGTTATGCTTATTTTTAGAGTCCCTAATATTGGTTTGAACCCAATTCCATAGACTACAGAAGTCCCTCCACCATGCCTGGTCGTTACTCCTTTCAGCTTGGGAATGCTTCCTATCTCTTTTCATCCTGAAACTTTTTATCTCATCTGATATCGACGGACAAGCTTTGTCCCTCGCCTGGAAATCATGTTCTGGAGCTGCAACATCGAATACTACATTGACATTTTTCTACCGTTAAGTTTGAATTCCTTTCCGAAAATACACTTCTCCAATCAGCTTCAGAGAGAAGGGTTGGATAAAAAGGGAATTGGGTGTTGAGAATAAATCTGTACTCTAGATATATCTTCCACAGCCATAAAATCAATTCATGTACTTGACGAGTCGGAGTGGTGCGTAGACCCATGCTGTACTATGGATAGGCCAACCAAGTTAATTAAAGATAAATCTCTGACAAAAATATTAATCATACTCGTCAAAATGAGCAAATAGTGATTTAGCACTGACATCTCATATTTTAGGACCAACCATTGAGTCTAATAAGGAGAAGACAATACCATGTACAGGGCAACTTACAATAAGAGCCCTGCAATAAAGGTTCGACGAAGTGAGAACCATCAAGTTCGATAGTGCAGACCAAATTTCAGCAACAATAACATTAGAAATGGGGGTTCTGAATGGGTCATACCAAATATGATATCCACGCTTGGCAAAAAGTGCCATAAGAAGTACAGAAAGATCATGCATGAACAAAAATAACGAATTGGAAGTGAAAATCTTTCGTGAAAAGAACTTTATAATCTCATAAATAAATTGAATTATTATTTTGAAAGGACACAATAAGAGAAGTGAGTGAACAACGAAAATAAGGTTATCTAATGCTCGAAAGTAATCACCTTTTGGAGAAAAAATGGTACAGTTGATAGATAACAACCGTTTGCTAAATACAGCATCGAAAGAGAAAAGAATGTGTGCGGTACAAGAAAAAAATAGAAAAATAGAGTCTCTGAAAAGTGTATTGAACATGGGATAGAAAAATTCTCGGCGCACGATCCGATTTACGGCAGAAAACTGTCCCCTCCCTCTCCTTAACAGGTAGATCATGAGTCTCCAAGTTTTCACAGAGAGATGCTTGTTCTAGATAATAAAATTTGAGATTCAAAGCTGCTACTTAAGATTACAGCATGATTTGGCGATCCTCCAGAGCCTTTGACGTAGTGAAAAGATTGTTGATATCCGTCACGCTAGTGGTCAGTCATGTTAGACGTGCTTGATGCCGCTCCGTATTTATCAGTGGTTATTTATTTGCATTCTCTGACAATATTTGAATATATGATAGACTTGGTAATCTGCAATTGTTGTTTAGGTTTGTAGTGAAATCCTGAGATTCTACTTTTTCAGTCAGAAATTGCGTTTCATTGAAAGTTTTGTAAGTGGACACGAGTATTTACCAAGATGGTTGCCTGTGCGGTTTGCCGCGGATCAGTACCTAGAGGGACGGACTCGATAGCTTGTGGCAAGTGTAAAGCTCAGTGTCACTTGACTTGCCTCAACTTATCTGCCAAGGATTTCGGGCATATCAATAGCAAGCGAGAGACGTGGAACTGATCAAAATGCAGAAACTTCTACAGCTACTTTGGACCCTGCTCTTGAAACTGCGATTCTCAAAGCGATAAGAAAGGGACAGGAAATGGAATTGAATCAAATATCTTCTAAGCTTGCCGCTTTCAAGTTCAAGCAAATGGCTTTGAACGAATCACTGGATTTATCCATCAAGGGAAGAAAAGAAGATATCAAACAAAATTCTACGCGCACAGCTGTTTTAGACGGAACTACCTTCACAAATGTACCGATATTATCGACTTGCGAGTCTGCGTTAAATGGGTTTAGAAGGAGAATATGCTGCTAAAATCCCAATTATCTCCCTCGACTCAAAAATGCGACATCCTGGAACAAGAAGCTCTTAATATGAGTCTCGAGATTTGAGGCTTACCATTCAGAGAATCGGAGGATCTGATTACTATCCTTTGCCAGTAAGCAACGACCTTAGAGGTTCCGCTCGAAAAAGCGTGCATTTCGACAATATTTAGGCTCAAACCGTCGGCGGACGAAGCCTCCCGTGTTTCGCTTCTACATATTTATTTATTCATTTATTTATCTGAAAAATAAGAAAGCCCAATAGTTCAGAGAATCAATTAGACAGCTACAAACTTGTACACTGTACAGTAAGTTGATAAGTGTCTTCAAAAAATTCTTGTAAAGCGCTTAGGGTTTCTTATGAACTAACATAACTTTGTTTGAAAATTTACACATATTAGAAATCGAAAAGGTATCATTTCTACAATTCGAAAAGTAGAACATGGTCGAGCTTCTAGAGATAACTGCAGTACATTTATCGTTATACATTCAAGTAATGATGGACAATCAATTAGTCTTCGGATAATTTTAAACATTATTTGAATGCTTGAGAATTTGCATCTATCTACAAGAGCCCATATATGAAATCTATTACGTAACGTTGGGTGATCATATCCCTCAGGGGGATATACTTTGTGCACTTTAAAAGCTAGGTATTTAAGGAAACGTCGTTGACAGCTTTCGATAGCACCTGCCTGCTTTTTTGTACGTGGGGGCCATATTACAGACGCATATTCGGGTTCAGATCTAATCGGTGAGCGAAATAATGTTTTAAGTGGATTGTTGGTTTTGTAATGCCTACAAAGTCTCATTAGAAACCCAAGAGTTTATAGGCACCAGTAAGTTATTCGTCTATGCAATCATTAAAGGTCATGCAACTATCTACTAAAATACTCAAATCTCTATATACCTCAACCCTCTCCAGTTCGATGCCGTCAATGGAGTATCTATGGAACAGTACTTCGATTTTATTTGAGAAAGATAACATTTTACATCTTTAAGGATTTAGATCTAAATTGTTTAATTTACACTAATTATTGAAAGAATTTATATGAGCTTGAAGATTAAGGCAGGAGTTAAGGGGTTACATGGGTTTGAAAATTTCGAAAAATTGATTTTTTTTTTCTTTATCTTAATAAATAGTACAATATGTCAAGAATATTCTCCCAAAATTTAAAGTTGATCCATGAAAATGTCTAAGAGCTAGAGCCTTCGGAAGTTCCGCCCATCTGGTTACGGCAGTTTGGCGCATCGCAGTTCCAAGGCTCAGGAAAAGGGTATTTTTACCAATTTTTTTTTATATATCAAATGTAATATTTTATGTAAATAATTGAGCATATCAATGATATTCGAAGCATTTCATGCTAGCAAATAAGACGAAAAAATGAATAAATAAAATTCTGCATGTTTTTCCAACGTACATCTCTAATCGCGTTTTTTTCAAAGCTCAATTTTTGAAGTCGGTGACAATTTTTCTTGAAAAGTTATCAACCGATCTTCTTCAAATTCGGCATACTTCTTATGAATAACATTGTCAGTGTGCATGAACGAAGGATTTTCGAAAATTTTTATTTCAACCTATTTCACGAGGCGCTAAATGGTAAAAATTTTACCAAAAAATGGGATTTTTTGTTCACAGCTCCGCCAAAAATTCGAATTTCATTTTTATGTTTTTTCCTTCGTTCAAGCAAGAGTTTTATACATGTACTAACAAAAAATTTTGGTTTTCTGATTTTGGATAAACCGGTCGTTAGTTATCGTGGTCACGCGGAGATCACTTTTTTTTGAGAGGTCAAGGGGGATGAACTCTTAAGGGCTGAAGGTTCAATGTTTTTGGATAAAAATTTCACAAAATACCTATAAAATATTTATCTTCGATATGCTAAATTGTTTAAATAAAATATTTCATTCGATATAATAAAAAAAATTGGTAAAAATAGCCTTCTTTCAAGCCTTCAAAACCCATGTAACCCCTTAAGATGAGCAATTGCCAAATACATTTCTACGTCATCTGCATAAAGCAGGTGATTACCATTCAAAGCAAATGATGCATTATTCATAAATATGAGAGAAAGCAAGGGTCCAAAATTGGGACTTCGGGGAACTCCGCATGAAGGCACAGATGGAAGAGAGGAATAGCCGCCATACTTAACCATATGATGCCTATCAGTAAAATACGATGCTATAAGGTGCAATAGCTTGTGGGAAACTTCCGTTTTACAAAGTTTATCAAGTAATAGAGCATGGTCAACCTCATCGAAAGCTTTAGGAACATCTGTAAATATAACGTCAACCTTATCGTATTGAACAAGGAAGTCCTTTATATTCTGCGTAAACACAAGTTGATTGGAAGTAGTAGATCTCCCGGGAATGAAGCCATGTTAAAAAGTTGATATATTTTTAGCAACAATGGTATATATTATATCGTACAGGCATCCCTCAAAACCTTGGGGAAAATTATTTATGATAGCAGTAGGCCTGTAGTTGGTACCTTCAGTTTTCAGTCCTTCTTTAAATACAGGACGAATTCCAGCTTTCTTTCATTCCTTAGGATATGCACCACGTTCCAATATTAGGTTAAAGATTTTTGTCAGGATTGGGTTAAATACAGATTCACAAACCTCAACTACGAACGCAGGTATCATATCAGGCCCAGCAGTAATTTTACTCGGTAACTTTTTAATTGCTTTTGACACAGTGTTTTTGGAAAATTGTATATTATCACCCATTCGTAACTGATAAACCTCATTCAGTAAAAACGTATAAGCAGAAGACCTTTTGAAGACACTACTAAAGTAGTTAGCAAAATTTTATGCTACTTCCTAAGGAGTTGCAAATTCAATATCATTAAAACGTATTACACCTGTATGCTATGGTCACGTTTTAATCTTTGGAAATACGACCAAAATGAAGATGGTTCTATGACTATGTTTGCCTCTGCTTTGTTTAGGAATCCAGCAAATGCAATTTTAATACGCTTTTTCATACTAGCACGTAATTTTTTGAACATATCGAGATAGTAAGGGTTATGCGTTGAGTCATATATAGCCTGAAATTTATTTTTCAATTTGATGTCAGTTATTATATAATAGGTGTACCACGAAGGAAAACGCTGAACTGATTTATTTGATTTAAATAATGAAACAGTTTGGTCAATCATAGCGTAAACGTGCATATAAAAAGAGCAAACTGCTTTCTCGGGCACATCACAAGGCCATACGAATGACAAGTGAGTGTTGTTTAGTCTCATGTAAAGTGATTTGAAATCAGCTTTCTTAAAATTATACCTTCTGAATTTAGATTGTGCAACAAATGTAGAAGTGGTATTCTTATTCTTTATACTTACATAGAACTGTACAATTAGTGGTGGATAGTACATATCTTCTGGTAAAACACAAGTAGTAACTTTATTAATTCCGACTTCATAGTTAGCAAATAATAACGATTATTACAATTTTCAATTGAATCAAATTGCCTTTTTTCAAATTATTCACAAAAAGAGGTGGATAATCCTGCTTAATTATGAGCCTTGATATTATTAAAACGATTTTTAAAGTTTGAGACATTCAAATCTCCCAGTTTAATAATTGTATTGTCAGAAATTTTGCGAATAGATATTGGAGCTAGAAGAATCCTCTCAAGAATTTGGACTGAGATGGCAGGGGTAATATAAATAACTATTGTAATCACTCATACTGCTGGAAACAAATTTTTGCCCCTACAATGTTAATTGAAGGCGCTGCCTGAATTACATCAGTGAGATTTATTTTAAAGCAATCGTATATATTTTTAACTAAAAGAAGGACCCCATCACCAGGCTTATCTACACGATCCTTCCTTAAAACCTGAAACACATCCGAGTCAAACACCTCTGCACTGTTAATAGATAATTTCAGCCAAGTTTTTGTGAAAGCAATGTTATCCTAATCATAAATATCAAGAGGGTCATATAAATATCGTAGCTTACTATTAATACCTCTAACATTCTGGTTATATGAGCTTACAGGCGTTCTTGTAGCTTTGTCTTACGGCGACACACGTGTTGACACGGGTGCTCCTAATGCAGCTCTAGATGAGATTGCTCGTTTATACCAAAACTCAAGATAGAACACATTAGAACCTTTTGTTGTATCGACGCAGTCTGGCAGTAAGGATACCAAGTCTCTGCCTATGAAAATCTATTATCACATCTAATATTGTTGGTGGCATTGTCTCGATGTTTCGAGGGTAGATGATATTATTTCCGGCGGGTATGAGCTTTCTGGCTCTGTAGGCCTATTTCTATGACCTTATGTTCTAATGACTGCCACAGACGCATATTATACAAGAGTTTGCACCTATAACACTGATAGTTCTGTATTCAAGATCAAAGGCAAAACCTTGTTGTTGACATGTCCTATCAGTGAATGCAGATCATTAGGGATCAACATTCTCAGCAAAGAATGCCTTCTTTTCGGTTATTAATTCCTGAGCTCCAATCAGGATTTACCGAAATTCTTTCCGAAGAGCTGCAGTTTTTCAGGGGTTCCGCTGTTTAAATCAACGTTGACGTTGATGTCTGGATGTAGTTCTAGTAGACCCAGCCCTCGTTCTTCACTATCCCCAGCATCTCTGTCTTCACCTTCCATAAAATCTTCATTATACACATCTTCTATGGGTATTTCATTATTTGAAGGCTGCTGTTCTGCCTTCATTCTGCCAGTGACTATTTCAACCTCCGAGAGCAATCTGTTTAGACATATCAAGCTTTTTTAGTTTGTTAGGTTCTGTTCCTCTATCCTTTCGGCAAGATGCCAAAAGGATATTGGCAGAATGACAAAAGATCAGGCGACCTTCTTGGTCGCCTAATCTCCACCAAAGCCTCTGGTTCAATCGGGCTGCCTTCTCCTGGAAGATGTGGTGGTCCTGGAGCATCTAGAAGTTGGGCAGGAACATCAACAACGTGATAGCGTTGAATTACTTCATCAGCCCCGGCTTGATCTTGCACAGCTTCATCCAACTGATGATTATTATTGACGTTTTCTCCCGCCGCTTCCACCCTACAACTTATCTCTATTGCTTGGTCTTTTGAGATGAGAAGATAATTGCAGGTTCCCTCGACCTTTGTGATGAGATCCTCCACTAAAACTCTTCGTTTATGGAAAAACTTCTCTGCGAACTTCGTCCTCAAACTGTAGCCCTTTTGGCGCTTGCTTTCAAATTTCGCGCTTTGATTATAGAGGCGCATGAATTCTCCCATCATTTTGGTTATTCAAATGATGCTCTACTACGGCATTCCTGATGAGGTGTTTGGCTGCAAATAGCTTGAGCTAGAGAAAGTATCCTCAACATGCACTGTCAATGTTCCACTGTTTCCCGTATCCCGCAGATGTTCTTGCTGACCGGATCGTTGATTGGCGAGATCTGCCTGACAATCACGCAGCTCACAATGCCCACCGTCCCGCATGCTGTGGCCCCCAGTAATGGCTCCAGGGATGCACCGACGATCCCACAAGGCCAAGTCTCCTACGGAGCAAGCGTAACTCGTTTAGTTCCAGCCTCGTTGCGCTAATGGAAAATAAGGAATTGATATGGGAAGACATGGAAGTTGCAAACTGAAAGAATCCTGATCGCATTTCCAATTTCAATTTCTTAGTTCAAGACCTCCGCTTGAGACGCGGTAGTTTTAGCAAACATTGGCGGTGGTAAGACCTGACAAAAAATACCCAGCAGAAGTAGGTGTAACCAGTTTCTGTTTTTGAACGAGAGACTCGTCCTATGCAACACCGCTCCGAAAGGTGTCACTGCCTTATCTCGCTGGCAAACACTGAGACAAACACTGTGAAGGGTTTTGCAAAGATTTCGAAGTAATCCTCTGAACGATATCTTAGCACGGCTGGATCAGTACCCTTAATCGTTCGTTTGAGGCTTCATTCTCTTTTTTATATACAATTACCCTCTAAACATCCCTATCCTGGCATACATCTTTTTCTTTCTATCCCCCTCCTTATAAAGTAGCACTATGAGCCTCTTCATCCATTCTACTGGAAATCCCTGACCCAAACATACTTCCTTCACTGGTGTACCCAATAGCCATGCATAGTTCTGCATCCTCTTTAAGCCTGCTGCCTTTGAATTTCTCAACCTCCTTATTGTTATCTATATCTCCTCGTTATCTTACTCCATCCCCATCCATGTTTTGTTCTTTTATCTCTTCATAACTCTTTCGTTGGTCCAAGCCCTGGAATGATTTTTTGACAAATTTCCGCTACTTCTTGCTTCCTATCCCCTTACTCATCCTCTACCTACACTCTCTGAACCTATTTGCGTCCCGCTGGATGAATTTATTGGTTTTGTAACAAGGCAAACCTCACAATGCCTGTCTTCAGTTCAGTCCAGTTCAGATCTATTGTAATCAATAATGGGCCAGTGCCCGGTTACAAGGGGGTGATACATGGTTGCTTTTTATTGCAATCCGTATAATACTTATTTCTATCCCATTCAGGTTAAATACTAAATACAATCATAAAAAATTATACAAAATTATACAAAATTATAAAAAATTATAAAATAAGACCAAAGGCTCCTATTTTTAATGCATTTACTGTGTAGAAAAATAATGTGTTTAATTTGATTTGAGATTTAATATACAACGTTTTTTTTATCGATTTCTCTCTCGAAGATAAATCAGGCCATATCCCGTTATAGGCAGGACATTCGACAATAAAATGGCGTAACGAATCCTCGTTTTTCTGGTTGCACATCAGGCATATACTCTCTGAATCAAATTCATATTTTTGGCCGTACCATGATATTCTTGCATTCGTAGAATTACTAAGCCTTAGCTGACAGAGAAGTCTCATTTTATTTAAATTAATGCCCTTTATCGGATTTTTGTTTGATGAGGCAATTTTCTTATAAAAACTAGAATATTCAGGGTTTTCAGCTGCTAATATATCTTCATCTCTAAGATTCTTATGTAGCCTATACATTACATCATTGAACGATTTTTTTACATTTTCTGGATTCTGATTCTCGAATACATATTTTAAACCTAAGTCTGCTAGAAGGTTCTCGAGTTGAGATGCCCAGTTAAACTTCAAGGTGTTTGACTTCGATGTATTTAACTGAAGCAGTTCCCTATAATTTTTTTCGTCAGTCTCTCCTCTGGCATTTCTAACAATCTTATCCACCACCTTAAAGTTCTAGCAAAGCCCTCGTACTTAAGTTTGAGTCTATTTGTTTCGAGTCTTTGTTTCGTAGTACCTTGTTTGTGCTACTTCTATGTCTTCTAGATATCTCAAAGACCAGATTTCTGATCCATACAACAAGGTTGCTGAGCTCACAGTATTGAAAAGATGATTTGCTGCAGGGGGTTCCAACTTTCATAAGGCTTCGTGTAACACAAAATTTTAGTGGCGCCTTCCGTTGAACTAGCTACTCCTCCTTACTCCACCGTCCCACCACTGCTCAACTCCGTACTGCATCGCCCCACTACCGTACTGTACTTCCACGTGATACGGGCTACCTGTGAGCAGCTGTGAGGTGTGGGGGAGAGGTGGAGAAAGGATGGGAGGAGAAACTCTAGCATGATTTTGTCGGAGTTGGAAACACCCGATTTGCTGTTACCAAGGATCTTGGTTTTGCTTTTAAAAGTATGCTTCTAGAGGTTCCTGAGGCTACGTTTGCTTTTGATAGTTGGTGCTTTACATTTCCTCTAAATATGCCAGTATTTTTAAACATTTGTCCTAGGTAACCATAAGAAGTAACTTCTGCGACCTCTGAGTTTTCGAAAGTAATTTTCGCTACATTCACCTCAAGGTCATTCAGTCTACAGTATTTCTTTAAAATATTTAGTTTCAGTTGTGCGTCCACAGGTGACTCCGACAAAATGACTGTATCATCTGCGAAAGCCAGCAAAAGCACCTCTAAAAGTCCTCCCAACCCTATCCCAACCACCCCGTGATCTCTAAAGAATCGCGCAATGTCACTTATGAACAACAGGAAAAGAATTGGGCAAAGGGATTCTCCCTACGGTATCCCTTGCTTTACTTGAAAGTTTCTTGATTTTTCAACATTCACTTCCAAGTGCATATTTAAGTTTTCGTACAGGTTCATAATAGTCCGAATTAGTTTGCTGTTCGAACCCAAACCATTCAGTTTCTTCCAGAGCTTGCTGTGATTAACGGATGGAAATGCCTGTTTGAAATCAACAAAAATTGCAGACAGAGTTCTGCTTTTTTTATAATTATGATTTAAACCGCGGTATTTGATACAAAAATATTGTCCGTGCAGCTCCAACCTTCCCTAAATCCCGCTTGCCCTTTCAGGAATCAAGTTATTATTTTCGGTGAATTGTTGTAACCTGTCTGCTAAGATGTGAGTAAATATCTTTGTTGTATTATTTAAGAGCGATATTGGGCGGTAGTTATTGGGATCACTTCTATCTCCCTTTTTGTGAATCAAAATTGTGTTCATTTTCCCCCAATCGTTAAGCATGTTCTCAGATTTGAAGATTGTGTTAAACATTTCTATCATAAAAAGCACAGCATTTGCAGGCAAATTTTTGTAAAATTCGTTGCTCAGACCGTCGGGACCTGGGCTTTTGCAATTTTTGAGCCTACCCAGACTTTCAATGACTTCTTCGAAAGTTATTTCCCCATCTAGTTCCGGAAGTTCTTGCCCTTTTTCTATCATCATTGGTTTTGTAATTAATCCTCTTGCATTTAATTGGTAATACTTCTCTCATTTCTTCATGCTAATTGGACATTTCACATATTCCTTTAAGGTGTTTTTTAATTGTCAGCCAGAAGTCTTCCGAATTTTCAACGTTAGCTAGTGCCTCTAGATCCCTCTGTCTGATGCCATTTTTCTTTTTTCTAATTAATTTTTTATGCGCGGCCTTTGCTTCTGTATATTCTTTCAGAATTGCTTCCCCAAATCGACCCACTTTAGCACTTCTCAGTACATCATTTAAATTCAATTTTAATTCTTCATATTGCTTATCTTGCCAGTCTCTGTTTTTTAAAATGATATCTTTTGCTCCTACCCAGCGTGAATTACAAAGGTCCGCATTTACCGCAGCCACTTTAATTACCGTTTCTTATTTTGAGTTTATTGTATCGATTGAGTCGTTCTTAGTGTCATCAATTTTTGATTGGTCAAGGAACATACTATAAGAGTTTGCTTTTTCGGCGGACCATTTGTAAATCTCTTGTTTTTGTATTTCTTTTCCTTCACAATTATTTATTCTATTACTTTGAATAATTATTGACAGTTGTTTTAGATTCGATTCTATTGTACTAGGTGAATGATCTGAATGAAAAATATTTGATATCATCTTGGAGTTTTGGAAAAATTGTATACATGCGTTTTTAATCTAAATTGAATCTATAGTGCTTTTTCCCTTGCCCTTTATAAATGTCAATTCTGCTGGCGAGTCTCCTGGTGACCTTCCATTAACCAACAAAAATCCCTCTGATTCCATAAACCCAGTCAAAAGCCTTCCTCTATAATTTGTTATAGGATCTTTGCTCTTTCGGTGCCAAGTTAAAGGAGTACGTTCTGTAATTGAGTGATCTACCTGATTTAGTTGACAAACCCTTGCGTTAAAATCCCCTCCAATGATACAAGGTACAGAGTTTTCATTATTCGGCAGATTATACATTGTATCTGCGAACACATTCATTAGATATTCCGCATCAAGTTTTGGTTTCCAATAAACGATCCCCAATATGAAGATAAAATCCCCTAATTGTAATTTAGGTATGTTGAAATACACAAGTGTCTTTGTGTGCAGCTAAACCGCGGCTCCTGGCCTTAGTTACCAGAGCCACCGCTGTAAAAGCAGAAGTCCAGTTCTAGCTTCGAGTGTAATGCGAAGTGGTCGCTCAAGCACGATCTTGAATAAATTCCTGTGTTCTAAATCTAATTCAATAGTTTCATTTATTGCTCCTTACACTGGTACACTGAATCTAACAGGTTATGATCACAGCTACGCTTCAACTGCGCCAAAAATAAAAAAAAATTGATTCGAATAATATGAAAAAAAAGTATATACAAAGAAAGGATTGTAGTCGAGTGCAATCAACGAAAAAGAGGAACAAAGGAATAAAGCGGACTTGATCACGAGTGAGTGCGCGCACTTTGTGTTTTGTTCAATCATTATCTTTTGAGTTAGGGTCTGGCATGTGAAAGTGATTGCCCTTTTCAAGTGGTGAAAAGGCGCAACCAGGATGGCAAGTCCAGAAGGAGATGGCACGCCAACAGCAGGGGCGAAACTACCATCAAAGCCGACATGCTGTTGAGTGGTTCGCTTATATCTATTAGAAAATCGCTGTCGCGCAAATATCAACCAGAAGCTGTTGATAAATCAGTGGGGATTTACCTAGAGGAAGGAAACGGAGTCAGGTTTCGTCTTGAAACTATCAAATAACATCACGATACCTATGGGTAAGACAAACAGAGATGCTCTGTTTGCGCAAACGTCAATAAAAATAAAATAAATAATATGGTGTATGATAAAAAAAAAGAGATATAAGTGGATATATCTATGTCTATAACTCATTATGTAATCAATAATGATTCTCAGCTTGAATTGATGAAGAGTGTGTCCCTATTCCGAATAATTCAAGTTTAGTGGGTTGTTTTGACAACTACGAGTCTTATTATTATTAATATTAAAATAAAATACAATTTTAAATAGATGGACCTAAACACATTAAACAACTTTTGATGAAGAGCGTGTCCCTATTCCGATTAATTCAAGATTAGTGGGTTGTTTTGACAACTACGAGTCTTATTATTATTAATATTGAAATTAAAATACAATTTTAAATAGATGGACCTAAACACATTAAACAAATTTTGATGAAAAGTGTGTCCCTATTCCGATTATTTCAAGTTTAGTGGGTTGTTTTGACAACTACGAGTCTTATTATTATTAATATTGAAATTAAAATACAATTTTAAATAGATGGAC
>WSXT02166405.1:0-23848 GCA_011762715.2 Neuroterus valhalla | reverse complement strand
ACGATTTTCTTCTGCGGGAGAGGATGACCTGGATCCACAACATTTACTGAAGGAGCCATCTGCACTCTGACGTAATTGAGCAGCACGTTCAGGGTGGAAACAAGCCTGACAGCCAGTGCATTGAACGGGATCACAGCCTTCAAGCGGTTTTTTACATTTGCCATGTGAGCAGTTATTTTCGATGGTATTTAGTAAATTGTGAGACATTTTTCAGAAATACTTGAGAACTGTGGAATTTTTAGAATAATATAGGCCAGCGAAATTCTCATTAACAGAGAGGATTCATATAAGACTTCAGATCAGATTGTAGGTTAGGTATATTTGTAAACAAATCACGCCAAGTAAGTCTTAAAGTCCAATTCACCGTTCAGACTTGTCCGCAACCATAACTTCCATTCACAGTACTTCAAGTCAAATCACTACAGCATTCAAGACGCAGCCCGCCTAATTCATAGATACATTTCCGGCACAAAAACCACTAACAAACATTTAGGTAAGGATGCCACTCGAACACAGCTTTTAAGCAGAAAAAGTTGAAGAGTTCAATTAATGAGAAAGCGGTATATTCAATGTGTAGTGAACAATGCCAATTCACGAAGGAAACACCAATAAGCAGTCCACCAGCACCCCAACTTATCAAAAAACTGCAGAAAACACGGAGCGATCCAGCGCACGTCTCACACTTATTTGGCGGGAATTATAGTTGATGTACCAAATCCAAAGAATTTCCGACCATAGACGAGCTTAGTTATTTTTATTGATAACTTGAGAGCCTGCATAAGTTTTTCAAGTTTTATTTTCGTGGATTTGAGATGAAATCTTAGATATTATTTATTATAAATTCATATTTTTCACAATTTTCTTGAATTCTAGCACAAGTTGAAATGAACACATAAAATTCGGTAAATTGTTCGCCATAAGCACGCTTGGACATTCCTGGTAAAAACTAGAGAATTCCTCAAGATTGTTCAAGTTGTTTTCCTCCAATCAGAATACACCATTCCAAAGATTGCGTCCTCTCAAAATTTCTAATTCACATAATTTCCTTTCCAGATGGCTGGCTACAACACATTTTGAACCAACTGGTGCCCGACAAGCATTTCCTTGTTTTGACGAGCCCGCATTGAAAGCTACTTTTGACATAAGCATAGATCTGAAGGAATTGAAAGATTTGAAGAAATATTATGCAATTTCAAACATGCCCGTCAAAACAATTCCAACTGCTGAGAATCCAGTGACAGTTTTCAAAACAACACCAAAGATGTCAACATATTTAGTTGCCTTCGTTGTTTCTGATTTTGAAAAAAATGTTGATGACAAAAGCAACATGACCGTATTGATCAGAAACCAACTTTCGAAAGATACAAATTTTGCACGTGAAACTGGAACCGAAATTTTGAGTGCCTTGGAAAAATACCTCAACGTTGCTTATCAGTTAGAGAAAATGGATCAAATTGGTATTCCAGATTTTTCAGCTGGAGCTATGGAAAATTGGGGTCTGGTAACATACAGGTGATTATCAATTGAGAAACGACTAAGAATAACCAGAAAATTAAATTGAAAGGTTTTAGCGCAAAGATTTTAAGAGTTGAACGCTAGAAAAAATGGTTTTCTTTAAAAAGGAACTTTTTCGTACATCTTTTGTTGGAAAAAGCTAAAAAAATGTGAAAAATACTATTTCCATATTTTTTAGAAATTATTCTTCGCAATTCTCAGAAAATGACCTCTAGAATCGGTAAATGCTTGGAGGCTGTTGACCTTTCATGTAGTTAATTCAATTTTGCTCTTAAAATTACAATTTCAAATAACTTCATTTTATTCACATGAAAATTTTTTTGAAGGGAGAAAGTATTGCCTTACAATGAAAAAACGCACAGTGCAAGTCAAAAGCAATCCACTGCTTCAATAATAGCCCACGAGTTTGCTCACCAGTGGTTTGGAGATCACGTGGGTCCTTTCTGGTGGAAATTTTTGTGGCTAAACGAAGGATTCGCCAGTTTCTTCGAAAATTATATAACTGATGCGGTGAGTATATTTGTGACAAAGTATTACACATTAGAAAAAAAATGGGGCACAATGAGATATATTATCATACAATATGACTATGATACATTATGATTCACATTGATTTATATGATACACTGTGATACAATAATACCCTTTACAAAAAATGACTAGCTGTAATACCATACGTGCATTATGATACATTATCATACGCTTTAATGCCATTCTATACTCTATGAAACAATATGATACATTTTGATATGCTAGGGTATACTATGATAAGGTATTATACAATATTATAAACTATGATATATTATGCTGAATTATACAGTATGATACAGTATGATGAATCATGTAATAATATGATAAGAAATGATAAACCTTGATACGCTATGATCCATTATGATACAGTATAATACAATATGCTTAATCATGCTAGTCTTCGATGCAGTGTGATACAATATGATATAATTGCATGAGTTAGTATGATATCGAATAATACTGTTAGTGACCCTGGGATACTGCATGATATAATATGTTACAATATCATCTAAAATACAAATTATAGATATGAACTTTTTATTTTTGTGATAGGTTTATGACTTTAAGATGCGGGACCAGTTTGTAGTTCAAACTCTCCAAGGATCAGCTTTTCCTTTTGATGCCGCCGAGAAAACTCATCCCATGAATGTGGAAGTAGAAAGTCCTTCCGAAATTAGCAGTATTTTTGACGCAATTTCTTATCAAAAATGTACGTGAATCAAAATTCCTAAGATAATTAATTTTTAATTATTGCACCTCTAATATTTCATATCACGTGAAAGTATCTTGATTTTCCTCACGAATATTATCAGTAAAATTGAATCAATTAAAATTAAGTTTTTCTAATGAGCAAAGCTCTGTTCTGAGAAATGTTGACAAGTTTCTGAAATCCATTTTCTTTGCCTTCATTATTAGTGAAATAGAATAAATAAATGAGAGGTTTAGCAAGTCTTCCAAAATAAGATTCTATTTCACAATTCATTTCATACTTTTTCCAGCTGGATCTGTGATTCGGATGATGCAGCATATTTTGACCGATGAAACATTCCGGAAGGGACTCAAACTATATTTGACAAATAAGTAGGTAACCAATTTTATTCACATAGAAATAAGTTAATTATTCTGTCGAATTATTGATGAAGGAAAAGAAAGAACGAAATAAAATTGAATTGAATGCAATCATTTATTCATCAAACTTAATTTCATTTTTATTGAATTGAATGAAATTTCAATTACATTCCATTGGATCTGAAATCAAATTCCACTGAATCTAGAATTGAATTGGTAATGGAATAGAATTGAATTGAATTATCATTGTATTGAATTGAATTTTCATCAAATTGAATTTTCATTTGTGTGAATTCTCAATAAATCTGGAATTTTGCTGAATCAGAAATTATATTCAATCTGAAACTAAATTGAATTGAATGAAATTGAGATGGAATTGATAAGGACTGGAATTCTAAATAAAATAAAAAAAAATTCTTATTGAGGTTTCTCCGGAGTTGCAATTAAATCGTACACGGAACTGAATCTGCGATTAAAGATCAATGAAATATGAGATAAACTTGAATCTGGGAAAAAATTCAGTCTAGAATTGAATTGAATGTGAAATTAAATGAATGGGATTGGATCGGATTAAATTGCAAATGAGTTGAATTGTGTCTGGACTGGAATCGAATTCCAAATCAATGGAATGTGGAAATTAATCCTCTTTTTAGTTGTATGCGGAATGAGATCTAATCAAATTTCTGTTAAATTCAATTGAATTGAACCCGAAATTGATTCTGAATTTAAGATTTCTTGGATTATACCTAATATTGAATTTAATTGAATCTGATTTTGATGTGAAATTAATTTATGTTATAATTAATTATTGTTTTCATTTGTCGCAGGGAAAACAGTACAGCCACTTCTGATGATCTTTTTGATGCTTTCGATAAAGTATGGAGTACAAAAGAACCATCATTTAGAACAATTATGAACACTTGGGTAACACAGCCTGGATATCCCGTAATTAATGTCACCAGGACAGAAAAAACCTTGCATGTTGTCCAACAACGATTTTTAATGAAAGAGCCAAAGGAACCAAGTAAAGAGCAATGGTGGGTTCCCATTAACTTTTTGACAGAAGAAAATGTTAATGAAAAGGAATTCGAAATAACCACTCCATCACATTGGTTGAAACCTGACGAAAAATTGATAATTGAAAATATAGACCCTGAGCAGTTTGTTATTTTCAACAAACAACAGACTGGTAGGTTCAATTTTTGAAAAGGCTATTCTAATCGATTAGTCTGCAATAAATGTTATTTCCTCTCAATCCATCTTAGTCAATGTTATGTTATTTAATTTTGTACCACTTGATGTTGTCCTACGTTATTTAATGTTTCTCAATGTTTTCATAGGTGGCTCTATGTTATCAAATGTTTTTTCAAGTTATTCCATGTTACTTTCTGTTTTCCATGTTATTTATTGTTACTTTTTGTTATTCCAGGCCATTTTATGATCTTGAATGCTAATCGTATTATTCCTTCTTATTCCATCTGACTTTGCGTTTTTCCTTGCGATGACATATTTTCCATATTATTCCCTACCATTCCATGTTATTCCTGGTTATTTCACGTTGATCAATGTTATTCTAAGCTATTCCATGTTTTTTTTGCTATCGAATATTTTAATTACTACTCTTTGTAATTTCACGTTCTTAATTTCACGTCCTCTTACTCCCTGTCATTCATGTAATTTTCTGTTATAACACATAATTTGGGGGTTTCCCTTTGCTATTGCAGATTTCCAATATTATTCTTAGTTATTCCATATTCTTCAACTTCACTCAATGTTATTAAACGTTATTCCATGCTTTTCATGATATTCAGTATATTTCTCTCCGGCACTGCAAGTTTACGGAAGTTTTCCCTCGTTGCTACAGATTTTTCTTGTTATTCTTCGTTATTCCGTATCATTCTTGGTTTTTATGTTATCACTTGTTATTAAAGATGTAAGAATGTTATTCTTCGCTATTATAAGTTATTACCTGTCATTCTAGGTTATTATTTCAGGGTATTTATTGCCACTCTATGTTGTTTCATGTTATTTGATGTTAATATATTTTACTCAATGTTTTCCTATATTGATCAATATTATTCCTTCCTAATCTTTGTTGTTCTTAGTTATTCTATGTTTTTTTTTGTTACATCTTGTATTTAATGTATCCGCAAGTAATAGTCCAAAATTTATTTCTTTTCCGCAGGATACTATAGAGTAAATTACGACAAGAAAAATTGGGAGCTTATTACAAAATTCCTAAAATCAGATAATTTTACGCAAATCCACAATTTGACAAGGGCACAACTTTTAGATGATGCATGGAATTTAGCTCGAGCAGGACAATTGAGTTACGAAATTCCATTCGATATCACAACTTACTTGGACAAGGAAACTAATTATTTACCGTGGTATGCCGCAATAAGGAGTTTGAATTACTTGAAAAATCAGCTAATTTTCACTTCGCATTATGATGAATTCAAAGTTAGTATAATTACGTTATTCATCAATTTGAATTCA
The DNA here is from genome assembly GCA_011762715.2 of Neuroterus valhalla. NCBI lineage: Eukaryota > Metazoa > Arthropoda > Insecta > Hymenoptera > Cynipidae > Neuroterus > Neuroterus valhalla. Next base: position 18,235 of record WSXT02166405.1, on the reverse strand, counting down.
GGAAGAATCACACAGAAATAAATTTCTCCATTTTTAAAATTTCGTTTAATTCTTGTAGATTCATGTGAATTATTGTTTATACAATTATATTCTCATGAGTTCATTTGAATTCTTATGAGTTCTTGTAAATTCCTTCAAAGTCTTGTAGATCTTTTTGAATTATTGAGACCTCTCGTTCATTCCTTCTAAGAATTCGTGCGGATTATTTTCTCTTCCATTCTTGTGAATTCTTGGTAATTCTCTCCAATCTTATGAATTTTTTCTAAATTTATATAAATTTTATCAAAGCTTTCTGAATGCTCCTGATTCTACTTCAATTTTACAGAAATCAATAGAATTTTCGGCTTTTGTTTAATCGCTTCTGAATCTTCTGAGTGCAAAATGAACTGTTTTGAATTCTTTCTAAACATTTATAAGTTGATCCTCAATTCGTTAAAATGTATCTGGAATCGTAGAAAAGACTTCATCGAATTCCTATGAATTCATGTAAAGTCCGTTGAATTCTTATAAATTCTCATAAAATCTTGTGAAACTTTTCGAATCCTTGTATTTTCGTGAGAAAGTTTGTGAATTACTATTACTTCTTTTGATCTGCAATGAATTCCTTTAAATCCTTATAAAACTTATCAAAGTTTCTTGAATTCTCGTAAATTTTCGTGAATTCATGTGAAATATTGTGAATTTTTGTTAGTTTCATTGGATTTTTGTGAATTATATCCTCTCTAATCCTTGTGAATTCTTACAATTTCTTCTTGATTGTTATGAATTCTTCTCAAATCTCGTGATTTTTCTTGAATTATAAGAATCCTTGTTAATTCTTTCAAATTCGTGTTAATTATTGAGATTTCTTGTACATTCTTATGATATCTTGGTAATCCTTGCAAATTATCATAATTCAATTTGAATTCTCCCAGATTTATATTTATTGTATCAAAATTTTCTTGAATCTTGCCAAACTAATTCTAATTTCATAGAAATAAGTAGAATTCTTTGATTTTGTTGAATTGTTCTGAATTATTTTGAATCATACATGAATTGTTCTTAATTTCTTCCGGAGCCTGGTGAATTCATCCCGAAAATGTTCATAGTCACCTAAAATTTCCAGGATAATTTCATCAGATTCTGGTAAATTTACGTTGATTCTGTTAAATTCTGATAAATTCTATTAGTCTTGAGAAAATTTTTAAATCCTCTTTGATTCCTGTGAAAGCTTGTGGTTTGTTATAGGCTCTTTTGATATCCAATGAATACCGTCAAATCCTTACGAAATGTATCAAAATGTCTTGAATTTTTGTAAATTCTCATGAATTCTGGCCAATTCTTATGAATTCATGTGAAATATTGTCAATTATTGCGAGGTCTTGAAAATGCTTTCCGATGTCTTTGAATTTTTGTGAATTCCTTTTCATTCTTGTGAATTTGTGCAATTTCTCCTGAATGCTCATATATTCTTTTGAATTCTTGTTAATTTCCTCAAAATCATAGGAAATTTTGTTATTTATTTGTTATTCGCTTAGATTTCTTTGAATACTTGTACATGATAAACAATCCTCGTTGATCCTCTTGAATTAATATGAATTCTACCAAATCCTTATGAATTTTATCGAAGCTTCTTGAATTCTTCAGGATTCTTCCCGAACTCTCGTAAACTGATTTTGAATTCGTTATAATTCACCTGATTTTCTTGATAATTCTACCAAATAATTAGAAATTCATGTGAATTCTGTCAAGTTCTGACGAATTCTCTCAAAATCTTGTAAATTTTTTCCAATAATTGTGAATTTTTGTGAATCCGAGGAAATTCAGGTCAATTATTGGGAATGCTCGTACATTCTTGCAATGTAATGTGAATTCTGAAAATGCAAGAGGAGCCTCCCAAATTTCTTTACATTTTTGTGAATTCTCCTCAATTTGTAAAAGTTCATGCAATTCCTCTTGAATGCCTGTGGATTCATTTCAATTCTCGTGAATTTTTTTGAATATGTGAGCATTCTTATAAATTCATTCAAATTCGTGTGCTTCATTAAAGTTTCTCAAATTATTGCGAATCTCTGTGGATTCTACTAAATTTTCGTGAATTCTTGTGGAATCTTATTAATTCTTGCGACCTCTTTTGAATTTTATTGAATTTTTGTCAATTCTTCCGATTGATGTATTCAGAAATATATTCAAAAATTATTATCATTTTACAGGAAATGGCTTTGAAACTCTCTGCTAAATTAGTGGAAAGTGTTGGATACGTTGCAAAGGACAAAGAAAACCATATAACTAAATTAACAAGAAGCATGGCACTAAAATGGGTTTGCGGCTTAGGTTATGAAAACTGTACATCAGAATTTGAAGTTCCATTCCAATCTTGGTTGCAAAAAGAAACTGGAAAATCTGAAAATCTTGATCCAAATTTAAAGAATATTGTACTTTGTACAATTTTACAAAATGCCAATGAAACAATTTGGAATCAAGTTTATGAAAAATGTCTAGAAAGTGAAGATTCTACCGAACAAGCATTGATTTTGACATCTTTGGGTTGTTCAAGGAATGCAACTATTTTGGAAAAATATTTAGATCTTGTTATCAATACTACTTCCAAAATCAATAATACCGCTACGGCTATCCAAGCGGTTTATAATGGAAACGAAATTGGTCTTAATGTAACTTTGAATTTCATTGTTGACAAATCTCATGGATTTATTATACAGTAAGAATTTTGCTAACATTCTCAAAATATATGAATTTAATTGAAGTAAAGAAAGGAAGTGTTAAAAAGGTAAAGAAAGTGTTATTTCAAATTCAAACTTCTTATTATTTTTTAGCGACAAAGGAGACCCAGGAAATCTGAACAAATATATTTCAGATATAGGAAAGAAGATCACTACGGAACAACAACTCAAAAAGGTAAAAGTTAAAAAATTGAATATTTTAGTTCAACAAATTCTATTAATTAATTAATTGATCAGTTGAGCTTGAACAAAAGTGCGTTACTGAGTTAGAGATTTAAAAGCCTAGTGAGTATTTGAGTCAGTGTTGTTGATTTGGTGAACGATTGAGTAGAAAAATGTATAAATTAAATCTGTAGTTGTTGGTTCACGAGTTAGCGATCAAGTAAGTCAATTAGAAGTGATCTAGTGAGTTTTTCCGTTATCAAATTTTCGAGTTATAGATTTGGAGGTCAAAGATTAAAATGTAAGAGAGATAGAGAATTATAAAGATCGAAATTTGATTAATTGATGAGTCAATTAGTTAGTCAGCTACTGCGTTAGTAAATTAGTTTGAAAGGAAATTTTCGAGTCACTGAGTAAGCGAGTTAGTGAGTTAGCAAATCAGTGAGTAAGAAAGTCAGTGAGTTAGTTGAAAAGTGAGAGATTAGTAGTTAAGTGAGTTATTGAATCAATAAGTTCTAGATTTAGGGAACAAGTGAGTTAAAAAATTCTTAATCAATCGGTTGGTGATCTACTGAGTAAGCGAGTTAGTTCGCGAGTTGGCGATTGAGTAAGTAAGTTCAAAGTGAGTTAGTAAGGTATTGAGTAAGTGAGTTATTGGATCAATGAGTTGAAGAGTTATGGGACAAAAATTTGAAAAGTTAGAGTTAGATAGCGGGAGAGTTATAGAGATAAAAAGTAAGTGAATTAGTTAGTTAGTCAGCTAACGCGTTAGTGAGTCAGTGTGCAAGCAAATTAGCGAGTGAGTGAGAAAGCGAGTTAGTTAATTAGTAAGTCAGTGGGTTATTCATTTAGCATGTTAGGAATTCGACTAAATGAGTTGAAAAGTTAGGGATTGAATTAGTGTTTCTTGTTGAGTTACTGAAGTGAGGGAGTGATTTGTCGAGTTGAAAAGTGAGCGGTTACTGACTGAGCGACCTAGCGAGTATGAGTGAGCTGGGAATTATCTCAACTTAAGAGTTATAAGATTATTGAGGTTGAGAGTTGATATGCTATTGAGCTATCAAAGTTTTGAGTTCATGAGTTAGTTTTCTAAGAAGTTAATGAGGAAGTTGATCAGTTATTTAGTAAGTTAACTTGTAGAGTTTGTTAGTGTGAGCAAGTAAGTTATTAATTTGTAACGTGAGTTATGAAGTAAGTGAGTTAGTTATTTTGTGGAGTAGTAAGTTAAAGAATAACAGTCTCGGAAAGTTACTGAGTTAGGTAGTTGAAGAAATAGGGAGTTACTCAGTAACTTAATTAGTGAGTTACTGAAATATTGAGTTATTCAGTTCATTTCTTGAGGAGCTTAGGAGTAAGGTAATTAGTTAATAAGTGATATAAAGTCAGTAAGTTATTGAGGTATTGAGTTATTAGGTGAAGGAATCACTTATTAATGGAGCTAGGGAGTGAGAGTATTATTGAGTTAGTGTGTAGAGTTAGGGAGTACATAAGTGAGTTGCTTGCGCGTTATTGAGTGGGTAAGTTAAAGGGCAAGGAGTAGATACCCAAATCAATTCAATAAAAACCGAAAATGTTTCTCCACAGCTGAGTGACTTCATCTCTTCAAGCAAATCATTGCAAGGGCCGGTAACAGCTTCCGCAATTGAGAACGCCAAAGAAAATGTTGAATGGGTTCAGAGAAACAGTCATATTTTTGGATCCCTGTTGCAAAGTAAGAGTGGTGCATCTTCTCTGCAAATCACCGCAATTTTCGCTCTCATTCCAATCTTTATTGCTTATTTCATTTAGGGTTTTCACTTCTAAAATTTTAATTCTGAAGAATTATTGATTTTCTCAATATGCATATATTCATATTTATCAACATATTTGTATTCTTTTACCGTTTTATATATCATAGTGCAAAGCATAATTCCTCTCATGTCCATTAAATTTTAAAAGAATTATTTTGTAATATATTTTCCAATAAAATATTGTTCAATGTAGGATCCAAGTTACTTTTATTTTCCATACATAAGAATTAGCAATTTTATATGGACAGACAGTGAAAGTTTGTCGTGCAGGTGCCTACAAGAGCGATTTTGTAGCTTATGTAGTCTGAAGTCTGGAATATTTGTGTACACTCTCTTCCTTTACTACTAGAGGCTACTATATTCAGTAGTTTCTCCTTCACATAACCTCTCCGAGGTGTAAGGTGTTGGAATCGAACCCGCCACCAGACGGAGTAGGTCCAAAGCTCATGCCTCAGCCGCCACGAGCAACTAACCACCTCGCATTGCTTATACAGTCATTAATGAAATCGTTCAATTCTCTTTGTCCTTCTCTATACTTCTTCTAATTCCTTTCTCATATGTGTTTCCCCTCCCCAACTACACAACTACACACTTTCCCTTACTACCCTCTCCTCTCATTTCTCTAATTCTTAGTCCTTCATTCCCGCTTCCTATCCTTTCCATTATTTTCTCTCACATTCAGTCAATTTCTCTTACTTACCTGAACTCCCCCTCATTTCCTCTCACTTCCCCTCGTTGACCCTCACGCCCTTATTCCCTATAACCCCCCTCCCCTCATTCCCCAGAGCTTCCTCACATTTCCCTTTTTATACCTCGAACGGAAACCCATATCTGAATCAAAAGGCTTCATGCTCAGTTCAACCCGTGTAGAATTTACCTTTTTTAGCCTCATTTAAATAAGGCTCGTACCAGGCCCTAATCAGCTTGTCTGATTTGAAAATTTATATAACGGCCCTGATAAGGTCCGACTGAGGCCTGGATAAGTTGCCCTTATTGTTAAGAAAGGCAATCTGATTAATATCGTATTCAATGCCCTTATAAGATCTGAATAAGACCCGTAAAAGGACGCCTTCACAGATGATCAAGCGTACCTTTGTTCGTCACGGAAAACTAAGTTCTAACACTAGATGTTAGGAATGAACCCTAGACATTCAACCTTTCTTTTTCATGATACAAAGTTTGCATTGTTATAAAATTTTCCAGAAAACTATTTTAACATGAGTTTGTTTCTCCTTTTGCTGGATGTTGAACGTATCCAAAATTAGTCAAAATTGTAGCTCTTGAATCTTGCTCCACCAACTTTGACCTAAATGGAACCGACAACCTTTTGCACTCGAATTTGGAAACACTAGACTTATGAAGAGATGAATAGCAGTTTCAAAGTCTGCATACACTGTTTTAGGATCAAAGACCAAATTAAGTTTTTTACATTCTGATATAAGATGAGAAAATGCTGCTGAATAGGAATTAATTTGTTTATCTCTAAGCAGGAAGGAAGCGAGAGGAATGTATAGATTGTTATGAATTCCAAAAATTGTTAAAACTTGACCAAACTGTTTCGGGCAGCTGTAAAATGTTCCATCGACAAAAATTTTCGCTAAACTGCATAAAAAAGTAAGGTTCAAAATTGTTGGGAACATAATGATATTGTTTTCTCCGTCAGTCAGGAGTAAAAAGTTCTCGTTTTTTTTATTCGTTTTGATTTCAAAAGTTCCAAGTGTATCGTGTACATCTATATGATTTTGAGGCTAAATTGGAACGATAGACCTGCGTGCATGACCGATATTTTTGTGGATGCAAGCAACATCGTCAATGTTCAATGTTTCCACGCCAGAATTTTTAACTCTTTATGCAAAAATTTGGATGGTCTTCGGGAAATGTTTCTTCTGTTTCACGTTCTATAGCGCTGCCTAATTTTTGTCGATTCAACACATTTTCCTCCTCAGGTTCGTGGGTATGAATATCGCTTCTCTCAGCTATTTCTCTATTCATGCTTAATTTAAGAGAAGCTTTACACGTTTTTTTTAACACAAGGCCAACGTTGAACATCCTCCCTCAACCTTTTCTGGAAATGAAATTTATACCCGTCTACAATGAATAAATTTTTACCTTCCTCGCTTACCATGTTATCCATTTTTTATCAAGTTTGATGCAGAGCGAACGGAGAAAACACAAGACACATAACAAAAACTATATATCACAAGCACTCAAAGGAACGTGATCCACTCCTTACAAGTAACACGTGCAAACTCCCAAATTTTTCAGAATTTTGATTAATGCTCCTAGCGATAACTTGGTGTAGTATTGCAAATTTGCGCGCTTTTAGCTCCTTTCCCCTTATTCCATTCATGAGCCGATTCATTTGGTGGCGGAGTGGGGGCAAACGGCGGGACGGAACTCAGCCAGGCCTAAAGTGACCCATGGGATGCAACTCGTAGGTTTTTTTGGCCGCGGGATGCAACTCGGCTGCAGTCCTCAATTCGAATCTGGTGATATTGTCCTTGATTCTCAAATTATTCTTGAAACCTCTGAAACACTTACTTCTCCCAGAAGTCCCTCAATCTCCCCTTCTCAACCTGCTATCTCGCCCAATTCAAAAAATTACAACAGTAGAAAACCGCCTAGCAGCCTCCCTGGTTACCGGATTTTTGATAACTTTCAATATCGTTAAAGCGATTTCCAAGGGAGTCCCTTCAAAGTTTTTATTCAACGCGATCCCAATTCAGAGAAATATAAAGTAGATCTAAATCTCAGGGCCTTTGGCCGGTATTTCAATCACTCTTATGGGCCTTCCATCGTTAACATCAAGCGTACCGGTTTTGAAAAGCTTGTTGTAACTCTCAGAACCAATAAGGATGCAAATAGAATTTCGGACGACAACTCCTTCTGTCAGCTTCGTAACATGCCTTCATCTTCTGTCTTAATAATTTTCAAAGGAAACACTATCCCTGATAGAGTTGCCATATATGGAGCCTTGAGTTTAGTGGAAAAATGCATTAGTCAGGCCAAAATGTGTTTGAGATGTTTGAGGTATGGCCACATAGATGAATTTTGTCGAACATCGCCCCGTTGTAAAAAATATGGGGGTTCTTATTCTCAGGATGATCATGCAACATTTGAAAAACTTTCCTGAATGCCCGGAACTAAAATTTCAGAACGAATTTAGCGCGTATGCTACTAAATATAATTTGATCTTTGGGAAAGCCTAGAATGCTCTCAGACAAATAAGGAAATTCAATTAGAATCACAACTTATTGTCCCAGTCAGCACCCTCTTTCCCTGATCCACGTGAAATTAATTCTTCCAAATATCCCAGCTTAAGTGAGGATCACATTCCGCCACTCTCTTCCTGAACTTGCAGTCTACCTTCGAAATCCTTCTCTGAACTGGTTTCATTCTCTCCCGAATCCTGTGCTATTCTTTCCAAGAACATTTTAGCTCGCAAATCTACTTTCAAATAGAAATCAAAAGGCTTAGAGCTATAACTTATATCAGACGGTTTGATGGAAGGTGTAGGAGGCAGAGTAAAAAACGCTTTCAAAAGTTTATTAGGTGGAAAGCCATTTACAGAGGCTTCATTTTTTGGTGGAATGAGGTATAATCGTTTCTATAAATGCCAAATGTTTTCATTTCTATTTCTTTTTTTTATAGAGTTGAAATCATATTTGTTTGAAACGGGATGAGGTAAAAGCCTGAAAGGAGCCTTACCTAAACAAGAAGCCCTGAAAAGGGTGCCTAGAATAGGCCATGTAAGGTTGCCATGTATGGCTCTTTCCATTTCGAGTATGATGAAACACTAACAGACCTTGTCAGGATTTACTTTTTCGCCCTTAATATATTAAGGCAACGTTTTGAAGAGAGATACTGCCCGCATTAAAATTTCCACACGGGTACGGAACCTTACAAACTACAGCGACTGCTTTAACTATGCCAAAATAAAAGACTTTTCAAATTTTTGATGAGATATGGTTTGAGCGCTGATTCGTCTATCGGGAGTCCCCAAACGTAACTCCAGCAGGAAATCAGAAGAGACTCCAAAAATAATATATGAAATAAAGAACTCTTGCACTGAATACATGAATAAAGATTTCAGTGGTCTGTGTGTGTCGCGCCGGAGATGGCTTTTTATACAAAACATTTGGCGGATCTTCTTTACACTCCCAGAATTCTTTGGAAGCTCATTACTCTATAAATAACCTGCATTCCCTGAGTTTGTCGGAATTCCATCAACTTTTCAAATATCCTAAATTCCCTCAATTCTTTGAATTCCCCGAATCCTCTCACTTCTCTGAATTCTTTGAATTACCTGAATCCTCTAAGTTCTCTGAATTCGTTGAATAACCTGAATTCTTTAAATTCTCCGTAGTAGGAACTACATTTCCGATTCGCAAATCCTACTAAACGAGAACCGTTTATGTAAGCTCCTTACAGTGGTTAGAAATCCAAAAAAGCTGGCCAAAATATGAAGGTGTCGTTCAATTCCAATAAAACTTCAGTTGCATGGGTTTTTGAGGTCGCTAACAGAGAAACTAATGTCGAACCATAAAAAACAGATCGCTGTATCCAAAACGGCGGACCTCATTCGTGAGATATCATTAGATTTCGACAAAATTCAGTATTTGTGGGTTTTTAAGGTCGCTGATAATGGAAAAGATGTCGAAAAGGGGCAAACGCAGAGAATTTTTCCGGTGGGGGGGGGGGATTTTTTGTTTGACACCAGGTCGTGGTTAAAACGTATGAATTCAATGTTCAGATTTCCAGAAATTTCGGGAGGGGGGGGGGGGTTTGAATCCCCCCCTGCGTTCGCGACTGATGTCGAACCTCCAAAACAGAAAATAAAGGATCTGAAATGGCAGACAACTTATGCAAGAAATCATCAGAATACGTCGTAATTTTGTTTTTGGACGTTTTTGAGGTCGCCGATAATAAAACTGGTGCCAAACTTGAAACTTTGAAGAAATGAAGAGGCAAGTGTTACATCGAAAGCGTTACATCGAAACAAAATATCCAATTCAAACTACAAATGAACTGCTAGTTTCAATTCCAGTTACACGTACTGCTACTGAGCGGAACCGTTTGTCACGCAACAAGCAAGCATTTCGTCGGAACGTCTTTGTGAGATTTCTTATTGAGGATGACCAAACGCACTGAAAAATGTATATAGCACTTTAAATATATTACCATTTATTCATTCTTTTATCTGAAAATGTCAAATATTACCCAGATTTTCAAAAGCTATAGATATTTTTCCCTAACTTTTCCGTATTCTTTCCCATCCCTGTGGTTACTCATATGTACATCAATTTAGCCTGCTGTGTCTCAATCGGAGACAGCTTATTTGAATATCGCAGCTATTCTGAGGAATTTATGATTTTGATTAATGTATGTCATTGAAATTTATAATATGCATTCGAACTAAATCAGCCGTAATTCCTTTTTCTTATTTGTATAATTAAACAAGACGATATGCTCTCGTGATTGGCAATCACTGTTTGCTAATAAAGATTAATTTATTCATAGAAATTTATAATTTGATTGATTTCTCAATAGTATTTTCGACGACTGGAAAAAAACTATGACTCCTATGAAAACAAGATTTGGACGGATATTGAAATGAAACGTAAAACTACCCGTCCTATTTAAAACTGATTTATACGGAATCAGTAGGCACTGTTCAGAAGTCAAATTGAATATTAAACATTTTGTTGTATCTATTTGTAACTTTTTTCCGAAAATGGAAATTTTTTTATTTTCCACGATTAAAACAATAACCATGGGTCCTAATACGAAATAGTGTGCGATGAATTCGTAGATGTGTTATTAATAAACATTTTTGCATCGTAACATTTTTCCTAGTTTCACATAGTTTTGCTGAGAATCTAGATGCTCTTATTTCAATTGGTATTCATTACGGTGAAAGAAACATACTATTCGTCTCACAGAGAAATAGTTAGGAGCTGATTTTAAGATCTGTTTGAGATGACCCATTTCAGTCTCTTATATTTTTCCGTTTCTATGAAAATGTTTACTCACGGAATTCTTCTCCTTTTTTCTAGGCCTTCAAATTTTGTATCAGAGAGAATTCGACTCGGATTATTCTTTTAATGAAAAATTCATCCAATGCAGACATCCATCGCCCTTGAACCTTTTTTTCGGAATCAGGAAGTCTCCAAACGTCTAGATTTCATAAAATCCACCAAAGTCTAACTTCACATTATACCAAAACCTTCCCAAAGAAATGGCAATGTCAATGTCAGAACCCGAAGGTTTTTATTAGTAGGAACTCAAGTAGATATGGAAGAATCTGGTTTAACAAATCTTCGCCCCTCCAATTGGTGGTAAAGAGAAATGACCTACAAAAGCGAGTGCGTGAAATGGAGTTCCTCAAACTTTTTTCTTTACTTCTCTATCGTTATCTCTACTCGTATCGAGAAACAATGGAGATCGTGACTCTATTATTTGCCTGCGTGGCGTTGTCTGATTTCGTGAGTGAGTGTACACAATGTAATATAATATTGAATTCATATTGTTCTCAGATTTCCCTTTTTCAATTTTGATATAAAATTTGTAGTTAGAAACCTTTTCAGAAGATTTTTCAAATCGAAACTTCCATTTAGTGACACGTGTCTGAATTCGAATCTTTGTAACATTATGGAAATCGACAAACGACGATTATCAAAATATTTCAGTTTATTTATAGGTGGGATTATTTGTGTAACAATTTCCCAGCAACATTTAATTTGCAATGTTCTGAGGTGGCACTCATCTCTCACACATTCTTCGATTCTTTCAATTTGGTCCGAAATGAAATAATATCACCGTGAGATGGTTTGATTATGTTCCACAGTCTCTACACCTAACATTTTGATATCAATAATCCATTTCACTGACAAATAAACGATACATCAATTATTATGTACAACTCCTGGAAATGAAATTTCATTAAAATTTATTATTTAGGATTTGCATTGGAATTTTCATCCATCAATAATTGTGTTGAGTGACACGTTAGCAGATTCCATTCTTGTAACATATGGGAATGGGAAATGACGATTATCTCAATATTTTAGTTGATGTATTTTTGAAGATATATGTATGGATGTTTTCCCAACAATATGTGATTGAAAATGTTGAGGTGGCACTCGACTTCTACACATTTTCTATTTCTTACATTTTGGTCGAAAATTAGTGACACGTTATTGGATTCAAATCTCGTAACATATGGAAATTAAAAAATGAAGACTATCTAAATATTACAGTTTATACGTATGTAAAAATGCATACACAACCATTTCTCATCAATTTAAAGTTTAAAAAATTCTATGTGGCACTCCATTCTTACACCATGTCTGATTTTTACATTTTGTTCAAAAGAACAATAATAGTCCCTTCAGATGGTCTGATACATCCTTTACGTTTAATTTCAATATTAATTATCAATATTTCTGCCAAGTCTACGATATAAATTTGATTCTTAGAAATTCGCATGTACAATTTTTGTTCCATCAATAATTTCTCTAGCGACATGCCATCAGATCCGAATCTCTTATCACACAAAATTTGAATAAAAAGAATTAAAAAAAAAAAAAAAAATTCAAAAACTTCCTGGTTTGGATGTTCTACAGAACTCATTCGGAATAATATCAAAAAATTTGAAATCATAATACGTTCAACTCAAAAACTCTAACAATGCATTTTCATAATAAAAATGAAATTAACAAACTGTTGGAATTAATCAAAAAGGAAGGAGAGATAATAAAACATTGATTATCAATCATTAAATTTATTGGAAAATTTTGTATTTTTTTGGGAAATCATTAAAAAAAGTCTTCAAACTTCAATTCCATTCTGAAAATGCATTGTTAGAATTTTTGAGCTTTACGCATTATTATCATAAATTTTTTCATATTCTTTTGAATCATTTCTGAAAAACATCTAAACCAGGAGTTTTTTTACAATCTAAAAATTTTTATCACTTTAATTTCTTAATTTTTTTTCGGCTTTTTAAAAATTATTTTTGGCATAATATGTATTATTCTCCCAAATTTCAAGAACTTCCGGAAAAACTTTCTTGGTAATAAATCATCAGAAAACTGATATTTCGAAAACCAAAAGATTGTTTTGGGAGAAAACAAGAAATTATATTTCAATTGCACATCATGAAAAATTAATAGTTCTTTTCGATTTTGCTCAAAGAAATTACATGCAATCTATGCATTTCATACTTTTTTCATGGAAAAAAAGGTAGGAAACATGTGCCCTGAGGATCCAAGCAGAGTTTGGATATTTTCTTTGAGTTTTGGATAGTTGTTTTTCCAGTGGACGAAAAGTTAATCAATTTTTTATTCATAGTAGACTTTGCATGGGCGGCCGGTACTGGTACTGTTCCAGTTGAATCAACTAGTAGTGGGCAGGGTGGAGCAAGAACTCATTCTCTTGCAATTCCCATTGGAAGCGATATTCGTTTACAAAAATTGAATGCTGCTGGTGAACCTATTGTTGGTCGTGTTCTTGAGGGAAAAGTCTTTGATGGCAATCACAAATTCGGAAGGGATACAGAGTATGGGTATCTTACCATAAAACTCGATAATCGAGATTTTTACTATGCAATGCTTGATCCGAATGATGGATATAAAGGATATATGTTCAATGAGCATAATAAAGGTGATCGATACAAGTGTACAATAACAAGACCTAAACCTCTGGAAGGTTTGGAAGCAACTCTTTCTACGCCTATCACTGTACCAGGTGAACGAAGACTCATCCCTCCTACCTCGCACATTTTCTTTGTAGGAGGAAAAAAAACCAATTATTTAGTCATTCAGGGAATGTTGAATTTGTGAACAAATGATCAGTAGTTGGAATGTTCGCTTTACAAATATATTGGATGACTCAATGTGTCCCCTGGCTGTTCACATTTTCCTTGCACCTCTCCACTATCCCTTTACACACCCTACCACTACCTTGAAGGTAGAGACGACCTGCAGGTCAAGGTAGGTTCCGAATCACAGATAACAATAGCTTTGGTACTTGGAATAACTTTTTTCCCTGCTAGAAAGAACCTGCAGCCAGACAGAGTGGGTCCAAGGCTCATGCCTTAGCCCTCACGACCAACTGACAACTCTACCAATACAAAATGTCTTAGAAATGTTCGAAGAATAGGAAATTTAGTGATTTTGCTGACATTTCAGTCTGTAGCTACTCAGGCATATCACAGGCGGATCTCATGGACGTCTCCTTATTTAGGCTTGTTAATCTCGAATTCGCTATGCATATCTTTCATCCCTTGCTCGACAGTATTTGTATAACCGCAAAGGAAGTCAAGGATAGCTTTCAAAAATGTAAAGATAAATTAGCCTCGAATTCCCATCTTGAGAAATTTGGATGGCATTCATAATTTTGAGCCTTTTTTTGTACAATTCGAAAGACGCGACATGTAGTGTTGATCTGAAGTGTCGATGAAACGACTAAACAACTAGTATTTTCTGAAAAAATTATTCAACTGAATGTTTAGGGCGGCAAATAAAACATGGATATAATTCAAATTAGAAAAAAAATTACTAGAGTAAAATTTGCTGGAATAATAATAATGAAGATGAGGATGTTACATCCGCAACTTAAAAATTTCATTATAACGCCTTTTCAGAGGCTATATAACTCACGCGGGTGATCACACTCATATATGGGTTCACACTGTGCTAAATCGGAATTCCAATATCGACATGCCAGTGTCGACCCAATATTGACTCTGTGCAGTATTAGGAGAAAGTCGTCCGTGCTTCTGCGGATTCATGCCATGTTGAGGCCCAAAGGTTACACGAATTGGCACGGTCAAGGACAAAGGACTGACTGTAACAAATGGTGAGCAACTGCCGAACAGATATATACGCCGGATCATCAGTAGAGTACTGGCATGACTATGGCGTAGTACAGACTGTAGAAAACATCAAACCATCGTCTCACGACCTTATGCCGGGCCTGGACGAAGTAATGGCACGATACTGATATCTTACACAGTTCCACAATTGGCGTACCGTTAGCCCGTGGCTTTTTGACAGATCGGTCATTTTTTTATGTAATTGTTATTTATAGCTTTGAGACTCGTCTGGTATAGACTGTATATGTATACTATATAGACTCTTAGAATTTCTGGAACTGTTTTACGTTTTTCGCATCATGCCTTCTGATATAGATTATGTAACATCGTCCTTTACATTTTATAGAACTTCGTAACACATTTCGTACAATCGTTAAAAGTTATGTAAAATGTTATGTTAACTTTTACTAAACTACTCAAGGTATCCTCTACTAAAGGACTACATAGTACTATAAAATTGAATGGAGTTTTTCCGTGTACTGGGCCAATGCTGATGCCCAGTATAGTCTTCTAGTATAGAACCGAAGTTAGTAATTAATACTGAATAAGGTTATCATCCCAAGATTGCGCCTGATCCACGCCAGTATGTGGCTTCCAGTACTACGCTAATGCTGTCAAACTTTGACCAGTACCGATCTAATGCTGCGCCAGTTGTCAATTCTCATTGGGCTCTAGGTAATACCATTGAACCTCACATGCAATCATGATAATTACTCAACAAACGATAAATTTGCAGAACAAGCTGATAAAAGATGAATCGCTATACGTGGATAAAACTGAGTTGATATGTTCATTCGGAAGAATTTATAATTTCGATAAATGTATATTTTTGACTAATAGCCTGCATTTAGACAAAACAAGCGTAGTTTTCTCGTCTTGTTCAAGTGGTTAAGAAAGAATGAAAAATGAAAAGGTACTGCTTTGTCATGAGTAGCTTAACGCTCTCATGATACCCTCTCGTGATTTGCGATGACCGTCTGCTGATAAAAATTGATTTATTTATATGAATGAATAATTTTATTGATTTATGAATTCTTTTGAATTTGATCAAATCCGAATTCAGAACGAGGACTGTTTGTTCTATAAGAAAATTGGCCAATAAAAAATTATTAGGCATCTCAGGCCGTTATACATTTTTTTGATATCAAACTTTCTGTTGTATTATATTTATAAGATGTTATTTTCAATATGAAAAATTTTGCTTCCTAATATTTTTTCGTGTCTTGTATTGTCTGAAAGGTGGAATTTATCTATTAAAATAGGTATTTTCCTCTTATGAGGTAAGGTAAACTGGTTAACGAATTCGTCCCTCACTTCAGCGGCCTTGAAACTGTGTACCAACATAAGGAGGTCTCAAAACGGGAGAATTTCATGAAATCAGCGAAAGTCAAATCCCACACAAAACCAATATCTTCTCAATGAGATGAGAATGCCAAAATCTAAAGGTTTCATAAATAATAATTCAAGTAGATATGGAAAGATCTGGGTTAACAAATTTTCGCCCCTCCACTTGATGGTAAATAGAAAGAATCTACGAAAGCGAGTACCTCTAATGGAGTTGCTCAAAACTTCGTCTTCAATTCTCTATCGTTATCTCTACTCGCATCGAGAAGCAATGAAGGTCGTCACTCTATTATTCGCCTGCGTGACATTGTCTAATTTTGAAAGTGAGTGTACCCAATATACTATAATTTCCTATTATTATTGGTCTCAAATTTCACTTTTCCAATTACAATATAAAATGTATAATCAAAAACCTTTTCAGAAGATTTTCCAAATCAAAATTTTCATTCAGTGACACGTGTCCGAATTCGGATCTTGTAACATATGGAAATGGACAAATGACGATTATCACAATATTTTAGTTTATTTATGTGTGGGAATATGTATGTATAACGATTTCCCAACAAAATCAAATTCGAAATAGCTTAAGGTGGCACTCGATTTTTATATATTTTTCACTTTTTGGTCGAAAATTAAATGAAAGAACTTCGGAATGGGTTCATATGCTCCCTCACATAAAACCTAATTCCAAATAAATAACCCAATTTCAAATCAAACCAAAGATCCCAATGTTGTTACATATGGGAATGAAAGAAATACGATTATCACAATATTCCAGTTAATTCATGTATAGAAATTCCTCAATAATATTGGAATCAAATTTTTCATGGATGTTTATGTGTGGGCCTATATGAAAAATCTCAATAGAATGTGATATTGAATAAAATTTTTTACAAAACTGTATATGTCACAAAAGTAAAATTGTGCAGCTCAGCGAGAAAATCGTTTTGTAATGAGATAGATTTTAACTAAATTTTTCGATCCTCTGGTCTTTTTTCTATAAAAAGAGAAAGCTCTGCATTAGAGCAAAAGCGTTTCGCTTGTAGTGTACAAGCCTCTTCAGTTAAAGTTAAAATTTAACCTTTCCGTCTTAGCTTACATCTTGTTAAACATAAACCACATATCTCATATTCCTTCAAACAAGCCTGGTGCAGAGTATCAAGAACTATCAGTCACAATAAAAGATCCAGAATGTTTGTTAAATTAGAAAAATTGTGGAGTGAGTGTATGCGTGGATATGAACCGTTGATATGAAATTAATCAATAAAAAATTAGTGTATTAGAGATTAAAAAATTATTATGTTAGAGACTCGAAAATCGTTCCTAGAGAATTTTTTTTATTTTTTATTGTTATAACATGTTATGGATGGATCGCAAATAAGAACACACAATACTGATGATGGACCACGCACCAAATGTACGGTAAATGGTTTCTTGTTAAACCAGGACCATACATTAACAATTACAGAATTCTATTCTAAAATTCTAATTTTAGTTTCCCTGATCAGGTATAACAGAAGACTCTATTAACCATTCGCAAACCGAGAAATCTATTGCACCACAGAATTTAACTAATCAAATCTTCGAAAAATATTTTTACATCATTAAGAGAAGATGGAAATTTATTCAATCAACAATTAATACGCAACTTTACTATATTTTTCAAAGATTTGATTAGTTAGAGTAGAAAAATGGACAGTTCCTTAACAAACTATTGTTTTAATTTCAATTTTAACATGATTTTTAATGGAAAAATGCTTATTTCAGTGAAAAGTTGTTTTTATCCTAAGCCCTTTGTTAGATTTAGCTAGAAGTTTTACATTTCGACAATCAGTCTTACCGAAACAAAAGATTCATATTCAAGATCGAAAAAGATTAGCAACTTTCGAAGTATACAGCATGTAACGGGCGCTTCTCATGCCTTAAACATACAAGTATGGAAATCATAATTTCTTATTAACTCAAGGGGGTATCCTCATATTGTTGACTAAAAAAATCGGTTTTTTCAATTCCATAAATCGATAGTATAATCTTTGGAAGTATTCCGTGAAATTCTTGGAAATCACTGTTCGGTCAGCCGCGGCAGCTTACGCTGATTAAATGAATGAGGGTCGACTCAAACGTCAGGACTTTCAGACTTTGCAAGCTAAGAAAGAAGCTCGTACAACCCAAAAAATAAAATCAGCTGCTCAAAATACAGATGAAGATGATCTCCTTTATGTTCCAGGCATCGCTGACTAGCTGGAAGTTGAATACATTACGTGCGAGGGTGGTCAGTTGGTCGTGGGGGCTAAGGCATGAGCTTTGGACCCACTTCGTCTGGTTGCGGGTTCGATTCCCGT
>WSXT02166394.1:0-23849 GCA_011762715.2 Neuroterus valhalla | reverse complement strand
ACCTTCCAACCAGCTTTCGGCTTGGCTCCCATGACCTAAAATTGGTAACATAGTTTGTGAATGGCTTCTCAGGTTCATCTCAAAATATAGAAGGCAGAACTGTGATTGATTTGGAAAGAGAAGATCATATTACATGATATCTACATTAGGCGATGATAAAAAGCTTCTACCCCATGCAAAGTCAACAGGAACGACTTATCTATTATCCTATGAAGTTATTGTACAATTGTGTACACAATCGCCTCTATCCTTATCGACTCTCGCAAAGTTACGTGTTTTATTATGCACTTCCGTTTTTAAAGTAATACGACTAGCTCTCCGAAAGAAACAATAACCAGCTCATGTTATGAGCTTCCTGCTTCACGATAGCCTCTGCGGATCCGCTTATACATATTTTCTAAGTCAATGTATTCCTTGCTCTTCGACTAAACGTATAATTTTGTGTTTTTTTTTTATCTAAGAACATATTCTTGTTTTTAACGCCTTTCGAGAAACTGCTTATGCAGTCTAGTTTGAATTCTAGACTACAAGAAAGCTTTCGCATTAATGAGGAATTTTTTACAAACACACGACCGTCAGATAGTGAGAAACTGTTGGAGAACTATTCAAACTCTGCGTAGAATGAGCCCTAGTTGGAATAGTTGGATTAATTTATTCGTGTATGGGAATTCGCTGCTCGTGGGGAAAAATAAATTTTGCCACCTTTTTCTCGAACTGACCATAAAAGCGAAGCAATTTATTTAATATTTCATCACAATGATATATTTATTGTCTGAATCCAATCTCTAAGAAAAGATTTTAATTCTCAGAGACCGTATTTTCATCACTATTTTTTTTCATTTTTTTTCTTTATGTTTTTCGGTCCGAAATTTACCGCCTTTGGAAATTTGCTGCCCCAAAGCAATGCTCATGTTGCCCCTTAGATAAATCCACGCCTGCGTGAGAACGAAAAAAATAATACGATTTTCAGAGTATTTCGTGTTTCAAATTTTGCGTCTAGCAGGAGCTGGGAAAAACGGATTGCACTTATCGCGGGTTATGAAGCCGGCATCAGGGGTTGGCGGCTCTAAAATTAGCGCAATTGAAAATCCCATTCGGAACGGATTTGAAGCGACGAACGAGTAAACACTGAGGGCTTCCTATAGTCCATGAATGCTGCACGCAGAGAGTCGACAAGTGAACAACTCCAAACTACGCAGTACCGCTTTGTCTACTCGAGCAGTGTAGTGTAGGCTGTCGATTCGTGCGCGGAGAGAGGGAGACAGAGGCACTCGAGCGTGAAGCCGGCACTGAAACTAGCGGCCTTATAACCCGCGATGAGTGTAATCAATTCATAATTAATAGAAAACTAATGTTGAGGATTTGAAATTTCATTGGATCGAGCATTGAACTTTCATTGGATCGAAGATTGAACATTCTAAGGGATGATGAAATACTTCTTTTTTTGCTTAAAAAAATTCCAAACTCAAAATAAAATTATCACATTAGACAGTACGGAAAAAATAACTTTTTGATTCGAACTAACATTCAGTCGACGTATTTCGAACGATTTGTAAGCGAAAAATTTGAAAAAGGGATAAAATATTCCAGAAAGTTTATAACACTTTACAAAAAAAGATTGTATGAACAAATTATTTCTTAAAATTGTGTTTTAAATAATAAACAATAATGTTTACTCTTAATCCTTTGGACCAGGATTCCGGTCCATTGGACGAAATTTTTCGTCCAAGCAGGATCTTAATTTTTCGGGACCTGAAATCTAGAATCTGAAATCTAGATTGCGCTAGTGTCGCGAACTAAGGCAAGGAGGTCGAATTCTTAGGATACATTTTAATTTATGCATAAAAAGAATTTTATAATTGTTCTGCGAGGC
This sequence comes from Neuroterus valhalla, assembly GCA_011762715.2. NCBI lineage: Eukaryota > Metazoa > Arthropoda > Insecta > Hymenoptera > Cynipidae > Neuroterus > Neuroterus valhalla. Next base: position 21,976 of record WSXT02166394.1, on the reverse strand, counting down.
ATGAACTCAACAATTAGTACTAAAAATTATTATTTATCAAAAAAAAAGTATGTGAAATTGAATGTTCATCGTATAGAGTGAAGCGAAACACCTTCTTTGGCAGAACTGTTCTTTCTCGAAGAAACTATTATTTCACCATATCAAGTGAGTTTCAACACATTTGAAGCCGAAATGCACTTCAAATAATGTATAAAGTGAACAATCTGATCCAAAATACACAGAGAATATGAGTAATAGACGATCAGAACTGAAACCTCCAATCTAACCTAAGTTCGAGGTTATACTTTTCTATATATTTAATATTTCAAGTTTGAAATATTAGATAATAGATGGCGTCATGCAATCAATTCAATTCTATTTAAAAAAAGCTGGATTTTTGTATTGAACTGTGCCGTTGCGGGGCCATCTCCTGGGAAATTAGCAAACTTTGTTATAATTGAAAAACAGAAATCGTATTAAATAACATCTAATCTCGTAACGTTACTTCCACTGACCCCTCCTACCCCTCCTTGTTATCAACCATAGTTTTCGACTTGACCCCCCTCCCCACCCAGTCGGTAACGTAGGTTATGCAGGTCCTTTATAGACACTCTCATTTTTCCCTCATTAAACTTTTATCATCAGTAGAAATAAATTTCTGGAAATTACGTGCAAAAAACACGATTTTTTAAAGGGATTTTAGGCTTTCGCCGCTACGGGGGCTGTTTGACATATCTGGTGAAAATCAAGGTCATGTCCGTACCCAATATACCAGACGGTGCTATCCCCTTCAAACTCAAAGCTCATTTTCAATAGCTCACCCGTTTCGTAATCCAATAAAATCCGACGGTGGAGTGAAATGATATTTATATTTCTGGTAATTGAATTGATAATTTTTATTTATAGAATTATAACGAATGCAGCATTAAAAGTTTATGCCCACCTTTCTTGGAGTACGACTTCATATTCCTTGGCGAGTTTTTCATCAATTCCCATCAGGTCGTGAGCATATCGACCCGCGCAGGCGCAGCCTCCACGTGCTTGCACCCCAAACACATCGTTCAGGACGGCGCAGACGAAATTGTGGTGGAGAAATGTGCCACGTGGATGCCGAACCATGAATGAAAATATCGGCAACCTCTTCACATTCTGCGACGTACTTCCTAGTAGGATCAGCTCCGGGATTGTCCTCACGTGAGCCAAAACTTGTCTGAAAATTGAAAAATGAGGGGCGTTTAAAATAATTACGCTAATCACCATTATTTTAGACATGAAAAATTAGGTTCTTTTCCAGTAAAGTCACAGGATACATTCTTCTAAAGTTAAACTTTCATACGCTCGTTGTGAACTGGCAAATCAGTGACGCTTCCAGTAAAACGGTGACGGTCCAAATGTACACTGCCACCTCCACTGTCTCGCTCAGTTCCTACTACGCAGTACGCAAACCCGCAACATACATCGTGCGTTGTTATAAGTTGAATTTCAACAACAAGTTAAATTTCTAGTTGGAAAAAATTACTTATAATAAAGAAAATTATCTTGCATACAAGAAAATTAACTTTCAAGCAAATCGATTTTGGAGCAAAATTAAGAATCTTCAAATAAAATTGTAAACTTCTAACTGTAGCAGTTGAATTTTCAACCAAAAAGGCGAGTTTTTACGTGAAATGATGAACCCTCCACTAAAATAGTTGAAATTTCAACAAAAAATTAATTTTTAACCGAAAATACAATTTTTCAACAAAGTGGTTTAATTTTGAATTATAGAGATAATAATTTTAAACCTAAAATAGAATAGTAACATTCTTGGCTTAAAAATTATTTTTGAACCAAAAATAAGAGTTTTCAAGCACTTGAACTTCACTTTTAACTTACATAAAACCATCTGTTTAACTTTGATTGTTAAACGTAATAAAGAAGAATTTCCGACCAAGAAAAGTAACTTTCGGAAAAAGATAATTTTTTACCAAAAATCAAATTTTCAACGAAATATGTGAATTTTCAACGACCTAATTATTCAATACATAAAGACAAATTTTTATTCAAATAGCTGAATTTTGAACAAGAAAAGATCATTTTCCACTAAGGATGAAACAGTCAAATTTCCAGTTAGAAAATCAATTTTCAACCAAACTTATAAATTCTGAGGTAAAATAATGAATTTCCAACCGGAATAAATGTATTTTATGCGAAAAAGTTGAATTTTCAACCATAAAGATTAATTTTCCCAAAAAAAGCGAATTTCCAGAAAAGGAAATAAATTCGCAAAGAAATAGTTTAATTTTTAAATTAAAAAATGAATGCTCAACTGATACCTTGAATCTTCACTAAAAACAGATGGATCGATTTTCAACAAAGTAGTTATATTTTCAATCAGAGGTGGATTTTGAATTGAAATGAGGCACCTTGCCCAAAAAAGTATAAGTTCTAACAGAAGAATTTAACTTTCAACCAAGTAGTTGATTTTCGAACTCAAACAGGATGAATTCACAATGAACAATGTGAGCAAGTTTTCTGTTATAATTTACGAGGGGACCTTTAGCTAGCGTAAATGTATTTGCAAGCACCTGGTAGCTCACTTGGTAAAGCGTTTCGCTGATAATCGAAAAATTGCACGATCGAGTCTCGCTGCCTGCATTTTTTTTTTAATGCAAAACTGTTTATTTATCCATTTCTTCATCATTTTTAATAAAATTATCATTTTTGATGATTGTTAAATAATTTTTTTCAATGAAAACTCTGTTTTAACTCTTTATTATCTTTTGTTTGCAAAGATGTGTATTTGATTTTGAATTATTAATTATTTAATGATTTGTAGTATTTCAATTTTTAATTTAAATTAGGAAATAAGTGTTCCAAACAAAAACTGCAATGTCAAATATGAAATCAAAATGTTTTATACAAAATAGAGAAAATAAAACAGAGGAATAATAGTCAATTATCTTTTAAACATTTATTAACTTCCATTAACATTTATTCTGAATACCTATTATACATATGTATCATGAGGATTAGGTGTTATTGCACGAACTAGAGTGATACTCGTCGTTAATGAAAGTTTATAAATTTTTAAAAGATAATTAACTATTATTCCTGTGTTTTATTTTTGCTATTTTGTATAAAACATTTCGATTTCGTATAATTTTCGTTTGAAACACTTATTTCCTATTTCAAATAAAAATATAAATACTACAAATAATAAAATAATAATTAGTTCAAAAGAAAATATACAACTTTCTAAACAAGAGATAATAAAGAGTTGAAATAAAGTTTTAATTTAAAAAATGATAAAACAATCATTAAAAATTATTAGGAAATGAACAAATCATCAGTTTTGCAATTGAAAAATGTGCAGGCAGCGAGATTAGAGCGTGCAACCTTGCGACTATCAGCCAAACGCTGCACCAGGTGAGCTATACCAGGTATCGACAAAAAAAAATTAGACGACCTAAAGGTCCCCCTGTAAATCATGATAGAAAACTTTTCAAAATTGTTCATTGCTAATTTATCCTGTTTGAGTTCAAAAATGAAGTAACTAGTTGAAAAGTAAATTCTTTTGTTGGAAATTACACTTTTCTGGTGAAGGGCGTTATTTTAGTTTAAATTTAGTTTTTGTTCAAATATGACTATTCTTATATATAATTATTCGAAATTGAATATTCATAATAGACGGAGAATCACTTAGCCAGGAAGCTGTATAAATTAGAAAAGGCATTCTCATTTGAAATATTTCTGATGCATATTCCCGTCAATTTTACATCACTGCTCGTAATGAAAGCGAAAGTGCTCACAGGTTAAGCACGTTCTTATAATTATACGAGAGCGGAAATAAACGACCTCTATTACAGAGATGATATTCCTTCGAGATAAGCCAACAACGGTATTGCAAGGTTGAGGAAAAATTAATGGTAATGCATTAGGTGCATGAAAACAGGATTTGGAATCAAATTCACTTTCATAAATATGATGGTAATTGGAGTGTCCATAAATCACATCATCAGTTTTCCACTTTATCTACGATCGTTCGAAATTGGAAGTATTCTAAAAATGTTGTTATACCTCGAGATCCTCCGAAATTCTTGGAAAACTTTATAATATCTTCGAACAACCCTCAGTTTTTGGAATTCAATAAAACACTTTGTACACAAAAATATTTCACAAACCCTAAAAATAGTAGAGGGTACAAAATTGAGGGCGATTACAAACTCGCCCCCGGTTACCTGAGAAGAATACCCCCACCACTGGGCCCAACGCGTTCACCCCTCACTTGGTTTACAGTTTAGACCAGGGGTGTCCAACGCGTGAGCAACGGTGTGAAAAAAATGTCACCCGTCAATCCCCTCTCTTACCACCTTGAATGCGTTCATGCGACTAGCGCGATGTGGAAAGGGAAAACGAGAAGAGAATTCTCGAAGAAGCGTTCGGAGTAGGTGAAGAAGGGAGAAGCGCGCCAGCCTCGCGTTGGACACCCCTGGTTTAGACCTTTAGAGTTTAGACTAAGTTCAGGAGGCGGGTCAACGTGGACTAATGGAAGTGGACCTAATTTCATTTTCGAGATTAACGGCGATAAAATTTAATTCTTGTTGGTTTCGGCTCTCTTCTGGGAATTTCCCTCCGAGTTTAATACTCCTTTCTTTCAATTTCATTCTAATCTGAAATTAGAACAGTTAGATCAAATTTTACAATTGTCTCCTTGTTTGCGAGTTTGTTTGAATATTCACCTTCATGGTTAAAAATTGAAGTTATCAAGTTTTATTTATCACTTTAGTTGAAAATTCATCTCCTCGGTTTGAAATTTAACTGTTCCAGTTGAAGATTCATAATGTTTTTTCGAAATTCATCACTTTGATTTGAAAATAAACTATCTTGTTGAAAACTTGTTTTCTTCTTGAAATCGTTGATTCAATTTTCTCAATTGTGGGTTAAACTTTTCCAATTTTTATAAAGAACTCATACATTTTCGTGGGAAATTTGAGTTTCATTTAAAAAATTTATTTATTTTGCAATTTTTGATCGGTTTTGGCAGAGAATGTGCAACCTGGTCGAAAAAATAACATTCTTCATTCTAAATAATAGTAAATTCAAGTTAATATAATATAAATTAAAACAAGAAGGAATTTGAAGCATATTAATAATAAAAAATATATAATCTAAAGTTTCAAGTAAAAATAATTCTTTAGAAAATAATATATTGCATCTCTTAATGATTGTAAAATCGGTCCTTCACGAATTTGAACATATCCTTATAATTTTCGTTCTAATAAAGTTAAAAGTGCAAGTCTTGATAACGTTGTTAAAATTAATGACAAATTAATATTAATGAAATATTAAGGTAAGAATTAATTATTACATACATTTCTAAAATTTTTAATTCAATGAATATATTTCATTACATATCTCATACCTTATTTGAAATAAAATTATCAATATAATACGGAATTATATACATTTAATTTCTAAAATTATAACATTTATCCGTCAGAATAATAATTAAATATTAGTGATAGTAATTAACTATTAATTAACATATTTACATAATTTATTATATCATAATAATCTCGATAATAATCCTTTCATCAGGCATATCATTTTCTAATAAAATTTTTTATTTTATTTCATTTATGAAGTTTGAAATCATTACACTATTCTGTCATATTAGATTTAATGATATAATTTATATACTAATTATATAATTTAAACCTTGAAGGTTAATAGTTTCACTTAACTCAGAATTATCCATTAATGTTTAAAAATAAATTAAATTAAACTTTTAAATTCATAATCTGATAATAGAAATTATAATTCTATTTTTATTTTTTTATAAATATATAAAATATTTTGATTACTTGAAAGTTTAAAAATTTCAGAAATTTCAGTGCTTATTACACTCAAATTTAAAAAATTATTGAAGAAAGTATTTAAGATTACATTGAAAAAAAATATTTCATAATAAACCAATGTTGATTAAATTATTATTTATATCATTAAATATATTATTGATAAATGAGATTATTGATCTAATAAATAATTTCATATAATGAAAAATATAATTACTGTAATTAAGAATGAAATATAGGATATGAATATAAAATTATAATTTATAAAATGATAAATTCTAAATCTTTTTATAGAAAATCTTATTGAAGTAGGTGATCTTATAATTATTATCATTAAAAAAAGCCTAAAAAAATGTTTAAACAATTGTTGTTTGCAGTAAAATTATTTACTGTCTCTGAAATGTTCTTAGAAATTAAAAAAATGGTTATATACAGTTCATTGCATCAGGAAAATGAAATTTTTAGCTCCAAAAACAGTCAGATAATATATTTGTTAATTAGGTTTATTTAGAAATTTTTGAAATGTTATCGATTAATAGCAATATTTCTTTGCTAAATATCTGGTTGCTAATTCCGTTTAAAAATGGTACTTTATATGATTATATGCATATTTGTTTAAAAATAATAAAAAATTGTTTAAAGAATTTTCGTTCACAATAAAGTTGGTAATTGTCATCAGAACGTTCTTGAAAGGTAGAAACATATCATTTACAGTTAATCACATTGGAAAAATCAAGTTCGTACCGCCGAACACAGACAAATAGTGTATTTGTTAATAAAGATAGTGTAAACAAATGAATTTTTCATTTGTTGACCAAAAATATTGATTTAATGAATCAAAAATATCTGATATGGATATTTGTTCATAAACATCGCTTCCGAATTGACCAAAGACCAGGAATCTTCCATGACAGTTCGATGAAAAATTTTATGATCTTCCATTTGGAAAAAAAGTTAAAATCGGATAATCATTGTCTTCCGAAAATCAATTGGTTCTATTTCAAATTGAAGGACTAATACGGGGATGTCCAACGCAAGGTTAGGGCGCTTTCCCTTTCTTCCCCTTCCCCGAGCGCTTCATCGAGAATTCTCTTATCGTTCCGCCACGCACTTCGTCTGACTACGCCTGACCACGCCTACTTGCACGCAATGTTCATTCACACAGCCCGGTCGCCGAGGACCCCTTCCCACATCTCGCTCACCGCATGAACGTAATAACGTATCAAAGGTGTAAGGAGAGGGGACTAATGAGTGACAGTTACTTACGCCGTTGCTCACGCGTTGGACACCTCTGGTCTAGACTGTAACCCAAGTGAAGGGTGAGCGCGCTGGGCACAGTGGTGGGGGTATTCTTCTCAGGTAGCCGGGGACAAGTTTGTAATTGCCCAGTTTTCAGGTAGCCGGGAACGAATTTGCACGTGCTTCTTTCAACAGAGAATTATAGAAAGCGAGCTAGGATCAGATATATGTTAGAGAAAGAGAGAAATGTAGGAACAATGGAAGAGGTATTCTTTGCTGAAACAAAGCACAATCAAATCCGAATTTATTTAGTAGGAAACTCAAACAGACTTTGACTGAGAGACTAAGAACAGAAATAGCATACGAAAGAGTGCAAAAGATAGATATAGACAGATTTCGATTGCAATAGGTAGAGAGCAAAGAGTGAGGAAGAGTCGAAAAGACTAATAGTGAATTAGAAAGATAACAATCTAGAATAAGGAGAGGAGAACAAGCAGCGTGAACCGAGTCTAATGTTTAGAACCGGACGAAATTATCCATTTTCAAGCACCAGTTCCTAATACCCCTCCTCTTTGCGCCTAGTTAGCCTGGATCTGGTGCCAACACTCTTACCCCAACTGTGTTTTCCCAAATAACACTCTATCCAACCCGAGAAGTACGTCTTCTTCATCATCATCATTATCATTCGAGCAACCTTAATTGCATCAGAACAAAAAGCTCATCGCAAAACAAGATCACTACACAACTGAAAGCATCATCACTCGTATGTTTGTGAAGATACCCAAGTGTCAAGTTTAATGTCTCTTGAGACCCTGAATAGTGGACGATGAGTGACATCCATGGCTTGGCAAGTTGTAAGAATAGTCATTGCTCAAGGAGACTTTAGTGGGTGGGACAGATGATGAGATTCAAGAGCAGAATGTTCAAAATTAGTTTGTAGAAAGCAAGGAACCGGAGAGACAGGATCGGCGAAGGCACTTGGTAAGGAGGAAGAATGTGCAGAGCAAGGTTGCTGGTATCAAGTGCCCTGAGCCAGGAAACGATCAATCGATCATCGATCAAGGGGGTGCAGAGGTGCCTCCAAGATCATCAAGATTTTTTGAGCAAAAATCATTTCGTCTGTTCCTCGTCGACTTGTTCAAGTTCCAGTCGACGAGGGTGTTGGAGATGTCGGATTCTCAACCTTGAGATGCCGATGTGACACCGGTGGACCACTTTGGCTCGCGCTTCACGTCGCAGTTAAGATGTTGGACATATTTCGCGGTCTCAAGAGTCTGATCAAAGTCTCGCACATCCACATTGATACCGCCGTTTTCAGACTGCATTACAGCCTAACTGTGATACTCCTGATAGCGTTTTCCCTGATTGTGACAACAAGACAATATGTCGGCAATCCGATCGACTGTATCCACAGCAAAGATTTGCCGGAGGATGTGCTCAACACATATTGTTGGATCCATAGCACTTATACGATCGCGGGTGCTTACAAGAAAAAAGAAGGGGTGGAGGTGCCCTTTCCTGGGATCGACAACTCGAGGCTTTATCCGGAGAGCGAGAGGAAGGAGTATAGGTACTATCAGTGGGTCTGCTTCATGCTGTTCTTGCAGGTAAACATCATTGAGATTTGCAATTTTTTGTTTTACTCTAAGGAGCCATCCATGAACTGTCTCACCAATTTTGGACTATTTTTTGTCTCCTTCTGTTGTTGACAAGCCTACTAAAAAAAATTTCGGTGAATCGCTGCTCGACTATCAATTTGATGCGGATTCCCCATTAAGTTAGTTAGGGCTGCTTCACTGGCGATGAGGCAGCTGATAATCCAACGATTTTTCAGTTTATTGATAAAATGTATTGACATCAATTGCTTAGTGGGTGCACAATTGCAAAGTGTCCTGACAAAGTCTCCTGATACCCAAGGCTACTTCCTAAGTGATCGGTGTTTTATTCCCTAGAAAGAACATCTTTTTGATAAAAAGTATCGAAGTTGTGAATTTGTTTTTAAAGTTATCTTATCAATAAACAATTATGTTTTCTTCATAAACTATCGTGGAGGTAGGATTTTTCCGAGTGATTTGAAATTTATTGCGTTGAAAAAACGCAATCTGCCGGTCGTACATTGACATGAATCTGTATCTTCACTGCAGAAATATTGGGCAAGTTGCTGTACCACGTAATACAGTTGCAATGCCAAACGCGTGAAGCGCTGCTTGACCATTTATTTGGTGCGGATCCCTTCTTAAGTTAGTCAAGCAGCTTTACCACACGAGTACGCTACTCTCTTTTTCTGGGATCGCTGCGTGCTGAAACTGAGACATCGAGTAGCAGCTACACGAAGCGTTGAGTAGAGCTGCTTTACTGTCGATAAGGCAGCTGCTAAGCCAACAATTTTTCAGTTTATTCATAGAACGATTTTACATTAATTGCAAAGTCTCCTGACAGAGTCCCCTGATACCCAAGGCTCTTCCTCCGTCATCGGCGTTTGATTCCCCAGAAAGAATATCTTTTTGATAAAGAAGTAGTAAAGTTGTCAATTTGTTTTCAAAATTATCTTGTTGATAGCCAATTATGGTTTCATCATAAACTATCGTACAGGTGGGATTTTGCCGAGTGATATAAATTTTATTGCGTTGAAAAACCGCATCTATCGATCGTACGTTGGCAGCAATATGTATCTACACTGCAAAAATATTGGGCAAGTTGATGTACCACGTAATACAGTTGCAATACTGAACGCGTGGAGCACTGCTTGACCATAAATTTGGTGCGGATTCTCTTCTAAGGTTCGAGCAGCTTTACCACGCAAGCACACTGACCTGTTTCTGGGACCGCTGCTCGCCTGTGTGGGATCGCTGTACACTATAAGGTGGTCAAAAAGTGCATAAGAGATTTTTTTCGAATATTTATGCAAAATGCCTGGAAATTCGTTCGAATCAACAAGAAAATAAACGCATTCTTTTTGTTTTGAAGAAAAAATCTTTAGAAGTGGGGCAAGCTCCATGAAGTCTAACACGTATCTCTCATAAGAAAAAATAACTTTTTTGTAAATTTTATTTAGAATTCTCAATATGAGATGAATCGAGTTCAAAATTCACCAGTTATCTTCACAATTAGTCACATAATGCGAATAAAATATTATTTTTCAAATATTACGTCCCTAAATCTGTTCTATAGGGTCCCAAAAAACCCCCATAAGTGAAAAAATGGGTTTTTCGAATTTTCGGCGCTAATGATGATTTTTTGCGGTTTTTTTAACGCAGATTGTTTCAAATACATGAAATACTACTTTATACTGATAATAAGATGTTTATTTTTATTGTTTAAAGAATTTAATTTTGTTTTTAGCAATGTTCTCTTCGAAAAGGGTTAGAAAGTCGAGGTTGATTCTGAATTTTTCAACTTATTCCCTTGGAATCATGCTACAAACTCGTGGTTTTTCCGAAATTTTCAACTTTTTGACCACTTTTCACTTAAAGTAAGTAATGATATAATTTTATTTAGCAAAGAAAAATGTTTAAACAAATTCCTAATGTTTATAGCTATCTTCTTCTAGATTAATCCTACATAGTTTCGGTTTTTTCTGGAATTTTTTTACCTTTTGCCCACTTTTCACTTGAAGTGAGTTGATATCTAATTTAAATGAACAAGAATAATTATTCAAACAAATTACTATTGTTTATGGCAATCTTCTCTTAGATTAATGCTTAAATGTTACGGTTTTTTTCTGAAATGTTTAACTTTGCTTTACCTTTTTAGTTGTGAACAAGTAATAAATAAACATTAGAGAGAATCATATTCCAAATAGTATTTTTCAAGTAAATTATCTTTGTTCCTTTCCTAATGTATCCGAAATATGATGGTTGATATCTTGAAAAGAACAATTTCTAATTTGAATAAAAAACAATTTACCTCACTATGTGAAAAAAGGACAAAAAGCTTAAGAGTTTAGGTAAAACCGAAACTCTCTAGCACTTATCTGAGAGGAGAAAGCCATAAGCAATAATAATTTGTTTAAATAACTATTTTTGTTAAATAAGATTAAATATCAACTACCTTCAATTTGAAAAAGGGCAAAAAGTTTAAAATTTAGGAAAAACCCGCAATTTTCTATCATTTAGCGAAGAAAATATTATTAGCGATGATAATAAATTTTTTAAACTATTGTTTTTCTAACACGAATGGATTATAACTTTATTCTAATTGAAAAGTGATGAAAAGTTAGGAATTTCAGCAAAACACCGCAACTATGTAGTAATAATCCAGAAGAATATAGGTATAAACATTTACAATTTGTTTAAACAAGTATTATTGCTAAATAAAATAAAATAATTACTTACTTCAAGTGAAAAGTGGACGAAAAGTTGAAAATTTCAGAAAAAAAACCGCAACTTTTTAGCATTTTTCTGAAAGAATGTTGTTATAATTAATAAAGAATTGTTTAAACAATCATTTTTGTCAACTCTAATTGATTATCACCTCGCTTTAACTGAAAAGTTGAAAATAAGTTGAAAATTCAGAAAAAGACCTTGACTTTCTAACCCTTCCCTAAGAGAAAGTTGATGAAAACAATAATAAATTGTTCAAACAATTAAAATAAACATCTAAGTATCAGTATGAAATGGTATTTTATATTTTTAAAACAATCTGCGTTAAACCGCAAAAAAATCATAATTAGCGCCAAACACTTGAAAAACCCATTTTTCCACTTATGGAGGTTTTCTGGGATCCCATAAAACAGACTAATGGGAGTGGTATTTGAAAAGTAATATTTTATTCGTATTCTGTGACTTATTGTGAAGAGAAATGGTGAATTCCGAACTCTATTCACCCAATATTGAGAATTCTGAATTAAATTTACAAACATGTCTTTTTTCTTGAAGGAAATACGTGTTAAACTTTATGGGGCTTGTGCCACCTCTAAATATATATATTTTTTTTCAAGAAAAAATGCGTTTATTTTTTTGTGAATTCGAACAAATTTCCGGGCGTTTTGCATAAAAATTCGAAAAATAATTTTTTGGACCAGCCTACTGTGCACCCAACATCGAGTATCCACAAATAATTCTCTATGTTTTTTCTTCTCTTTGGCCTTTTTAGTCAAGGAATAGGTGAAGACGGAGGAGAAAAAGAATGAGAATTACTTGTTGGAACACGATTTCGGGTGCACAGTGATCCCACATGGGCAAGCAGCAGTCCAACAAAAAGAGCAGCGTGTCCAAACGTTGAGTAATGCTGCTTCACTAGTGCTAGTGAGGCAGCTAACCTAACCATTTTTTCGTGTAGTTGTCCCTGTCTCAGCGAAAGCGCTCCTGGAATCCTCATCCGTTCTACCTACTGAAAGGTTTCTTACCTTGAAAAGGGTGCTGAGTGAGCACCGAAACGTTAGTACATATTTGAAATATTATGTTACGTTTTCTGAAAATAATAGAAAGGAAAATATGAAAGAGGAAGGAAAAAGAGAATAAAGCGGATTTGAAGGCAAACTTCTCATCTTTTCTTTTCTACCTTCAATTTTTATGTCATTTTTGGAACTTTCAATAAATGAATTCGAGGGTGCTTCACCTTCTTCGGCAAAAATCGGTGTCTCCGTACACATAAAATTGACAGAGCAACGACTATCTAAAAGTAACTTAAAGCGGTATTTTTTGATTAAACAATATTTCTATTTAATTATAAATTTATTACCAATTTTATAAATGAACTTACATTTTGCATATAATTTGATATTATTACTTGATATTGTGAAACAACTTCCAATCATTCGAAAAATTTTAATTAACAAATACATATCTTAGTTAGTTTTTCTTTCGGACTTCTCATTTTTGGCCTTGATAAACTTAGATCATTCTGCTTTTCCCTTATAGTATGAAAAGTCTCCGTTGCATAGTTTTTCTTCATTCTTTGAATAATTTCATTCAACAAATTGAAATCTTTACTTTTTCATTGAAATGTTGTATTTTACGATTAAAACTTGAAGCTACGCTTGTCATAAGAAAAAAGTCAAGAGAAAATTTGTAGATCTTTTAAATTAAACGAATGGTTCAATTTTCCCACAGGTTGGTAAATTTTCAACTCAAACATATAATTTTGCATCGAAAAATTTTATCCATCGCTGCGAAACATTCTAAAATGATTGAAAATCAACTAAAAATATAAACTTACAAGCTGGAAATATTAATTTCCAACAGAAAAGTTATTCACATAAATTGTTGAATTTCAAACTTAAATGATAATTCTTCCCACCAATAAAAAAAAATGATCAATGAAACATGTGATAGTACATATTTTACGAGGAAAATGTTTTCATTTTAAATCGGAAATAGTTGAATTCCACCAAAAAGACGAACTATCAACAACGATAGTTTTTCCACAAAAATAGTTTACCTACAAAAATAGTTTGATTCTCAATTATTGGATAAAATTCAAATAAGATTTATCTCTTTTAGTGAAATTTTTATATTTTATATCTTCGAGGTAAAAAATCAGTCCTTCAATTGTGTTGAAGATAAATTTATTTTGGTTGAGGATTCATCTATTTTATTGGAAATTTATCTCTTTTGATTGGAATATCAAAAATTACATTTGTCGTTAGAAACTAACATTTTTCATCTAAAAATTTTCTCTCTCTGATAACAGTTGCACTCCTGCGTTAGAAAAAAATTTTTTGTATTGAAGGTTTATCATTCCAGTTGATAATTAGGCTCATTAATTGCACATTCAACTCTGTCCTCGAAAGTTGTCTTCCTGGATTGTAAATTTATGTATCTCGGTAGTTCAATTTCAAAAACTAATCGAATTCCTCACAAAATAGTTCAATTTTCGACTAAAAACTGGGTAATTGAACTTTGAGCTGGAAAACCCCATTTTCAATTCCATAAACCAACTGAATTGCTTCAAGAATCAATCGAATTGCTTTCGGAGGGTTTCAATTTTCGACCTAAATTTTATTGAACGAATTTTTGGTTGGAAGAAATAATATCTAATGAAATCGTTACATTTAGAACAAAAATAGATTAGTTATCAACCAAACAGTTACAATTTAAACAACAAAAGATGAAAGTGGAAAACACAATTTTCATTTAAAAAAAATGAATTTTCAGTCAAGGAAGATTTTTCAGTCTTAGAGAACAAAAATTCTAACCGGAGTGATGAATTTTTGATTAGGAATGAGGAATTTGCTTCAAAACCGTTGAATTCCCAACTCAAAAATATTAATTTCCAACGAAAGAATATTTTCTAGAAAAACAAGATGAATTTTTCCCAAATTATTATATTTTCAAAGAGAGTTACATTTCTAAACAAAAACCGTCTTTCAGCCAAACTGAGAACAACCGAAATTTAGCTGATTTGTTGAACTTATACCCAAAACAAGATTTTAAGGTCGAGGAGAAAAAAATCTTAACCAAATTGTTCGATTTTTAACTAAAAATATAAATCAACAACCAAGAATTGAAGAATGAGATTTTTTAGTTGAAAAAACAAATTTCAACTTTAGAACCGATCGAATTTCTTGCAAAAAAGTTCAATTTTATACCAAAAACTGAGTTATTGAATTTTTAGTCAGAAGATATGATTTTCGACGAATTAGATGAATTCCCAAACAAAACAGATTAAGTATCAACCAAACAGTGACAATTCCTTTGAATTTCCAACCAAAACAAGACTTTCAAGGTCGAGATGGAAAAAATTCTAACCAAATTGATTTAATTTCAAGTGAAAAACGTCAACTACAAACCAAAACGACCATAAAATTAGCACTTTAATTTTTAGTAAAAGAAAAATTATGAAGAAAAGAATTGAATTTTTAACCGAAGCCGATTAGTTTATAACTGAATAGTTACAATATTAAATAAAAGGTTTACATTTTTACCAAAAACGATAGGAGTGGAAAACAATATTTTCAACAAGAGCGATAAATTCTAAACCAAACAAAAATTTCAATCAAGAAGAACACAAATTCAAACCGGATTGTTGAATCTCTGATCGAAAACAAAGAATTTGAAACAATACCATTGAATTTTTAACCTAAAAATATGAATTGCAAATAAAAAAATGTTGAAACAAAAATTTTAGTTGGAAATTTATCTGTTCAAATTCATCTTCAATGGTGGAAAGTTAATTCTTCTTAAATGAAAAGTCTACTTTCATGTCAATAAAACATTTTTCGTTAAGAACTCATATTTTTTTGGTAAACATTCAACTAAATTATGAAACTAAAATTATGAAATTTGCTGTCCTTTGTTAAAATTATTTGTTTTGGTTGTATTTCCAGAATTTTAATTGGAAATTTATATCTATTATTCAACATTTACCTGCGTCAGTTGAAAAAACTAGAGTTGTATTTTTTTTGTATTTATCCTTTTCGGTTAAAAATTTTATGGCATGGTTGAAAATTGAAATGTATTTTGAATTACATCCTTCCATGATAAAATTAATTCTGTTTTAGTTGGAAGTTCATCTATTTTGTTGGATATTCGTCTTTTTCGGTAGAAAATTAAAATCTTTTGAGTTTATATTCGTTCTTTGGCTGAAATTTTTTTTCTTTGATTGAGCATTAATTTTGTTCACAGAAAACTAAACTGTTCCAATGTTCATCAAAACATTTTTTTTTTTTCGAAAATTCGTCTCTCTCGTTGAATGATTCTGATCCATATACTGTAAAACTAATCTTTTTGGAAATTTATTGATCAGTTTCTGTTGAGTATTCAAATAATTGTTTAAAAATTCTTATATTTTGTTTACAATCAAAAATTTAATTTTCTTTTATTTAGTTATTACCTTCAATATTTTTGATGAGAATTGATTGAAATTTATATTCATCGAACATATAATTTTTTTTTTTTGGAATTTTATCTTTTTGGTTAAGGATTCTTCTTTTTTTTGCTGAAAATTGAATCATTCCAGATGGGGTAGAAAACAAAGTTTTTTAGTTGAAAATCTAAATTTCCATTTGGAACTCCTTATATATTGTTGGATATTCTTTTCGTTCGATGAAAATTCGGTCTTCTTAGTACAAAAGTTTTTTTTCTGGTAAAAAATTTTACTGGTTGAAAAGTTTACTGGTTTATTGAGGATTCAACTGTTCTCTCGAAAATTCATATTTTTTACTTTAAAATCCAGCAATTCGTTTAATATTTACCTTTTCATTGACCGAAGAATCCTTTTTGGTTGTGAATTCTATTCTCAGAGAAAATTCGTCGTCTTAGTTCAAAAACTGATTTTTTTATCGAAACTCATATTTTTTTGTTCAAAACTGAGCTGTCTGATCAAAGTTGAATTTTTTAGTTGAAGATGCATTATTTTGATTCAACATTCACAATTTCAGTTTAAAATTCATCTTTCCAACTGATTGTGTTGAATTTGTTTTTATTTCTTTTTTTGGGTAAAAATTTTACAAATCTGAAATTAACCCATTCCATTCTTGGTGGATAATTTATCTTCTATAGTTCAAAATTCATCATAATTAATGTTATTTCAATAATATTGTTGTAATTTCATTTAGTTCGGTGTTAAAAAATTAGTTTAAAGAAAATCAATCTTTCCAAAGGATAATTCATATTAATAAATAATATCTTTGTTAAAAAATTGAACTTCTTGCTCAGAAGTTTTTCTAGTGTGTTATCCAGCTGCAGAATATTGTAGAAATTCTTGGGAGGGAATAGGAGTCAAATTGTGATTTATGGGGCTTGTCTCAATAAAATCGACAGGTTGTTGGTGGGCGCGGATTTATATGATGGGGTATGTTTCAATTTGGGTGAAGAAAATGGGAGTGGTTTAGGCTGTGAAAGATCGGAATTGATCTATTTTGAATAAATTGGTAGATAACCAGACAGCCGATTAGGCAAAATAGACAATCCATCACTTTTGACTATCATAACAATTTCACAACAATTTTACACCATAGACTTTCCCCCGAGAAGAGAAAATAAAATATTTTTACCACAGTGGACCTCGAGATTGTAAACCGTTGCATTCTATTTTGATTTTTACTTAGAATAGAAATTTTTTATTTGGGTTGTTTTTGTTTGTTTTTTTTTTAACCAAATAGTTGTATCTTCAACTAAAAAAGGTTAATTTCCAACTGAGATGATACATTTGTTAAAAAAAAAGTTTCAATCAAATACATTAATGAGGAACACGTCTGCACCGAAATAGATATCGAGTTGATTTTTTGGGGAAAGCCTTAGAAAACAATAAACTACTTCTATATACAACAGTTGATTCAAAATTGATAAAAAAAATTCGCAAATTCTTTTTTTTAATTTTAAACGAAATGTTGTATACAAACGTTGTTTATTGTTTTTTTAAGGCTTTTCTCAAAATATCAACTCGATATCTATTTCAATGTAGACGTGAGTTGTTGCAAAAAAAAGATGTCGGTAAGGTAGGAATCAGGTAAGTTCAACATGGCCTTAAGAAGTTGAATTTGCATCCCCAAAAACATGAATTATCAACGAAAATTGTAATTGATAATATTTATATTAATATAACAGATTGATGAATTTTCGACCAAGAAGGTAAGAATAAAAAACCAGTTCCCGTCCGATCACTTAAGCTAAGCAGCGTTGAGCGCGGTTAGTACTTGGATGGATGACCGCCCAGGAATATCGCGTGCTCTCGGAATGTTAACGGAGAGACTGGTGTCCCCCTTGTATCCTACTCAACCAAATATGACTCTTCACGAGCAACGCTAACCCTGTAAGGGAACATGAGAAAGAAGAAAAAAAATTAAGTTTCTGTGAAAAAAAACGAATTTCCAATCAAAAGTACATTATTTAACTGTTAACAGTAAATTTTTCACCAATTGTTAAAAAATTGAACGTCTAGTTTAGGAATTCACTTATAACCAAGCCAATGGAAGATTTCCACAAAATATATATCAACATAACGTCTAATATTTTTCCAACACAAAATTTTACCTGCACAAAATATTTCTTGAGCCAACCCTTTCTACACAATACTTTCCCTACACAAAATATTTCCTTCGCAAACTTTTCCTATACAAAACATTTCTTGCGCGGAAATAAGTAGAAAATATTTTTAAACATTACGCTTAATATTTTTCCTACACGAAACTTTTCCTTCACAAAATTTTATCTACACAAAATATTTCCTACGCCAGTTTTTCCTACACAAAACATTTCGTACACATAACTTTTATGCATAAAGTATTTTCCACAGAAAGTTTTTCCTACGCAAAGTAATATTCACGAAAAACTTTTCCTGTGCAAAATGAATTTCTCAAAATGTTACCTGCACGAAATATTTTCTACCCTAACTTTTACTGCTCAAAATACTTCGTGCACAGAACTTTTCCTACATAAAGTCTTTTTCACTAAAAGTTCTTCCCACACAAAGTGATATCTACGAAAAAATTTTCCGACACAAAATAAATGTCAGAAAAATTTTCCTACCCAAATTATATTCCACAAGAAATTTTTCCTGCAAAAAACATTTCATACACAGAAATGATCAGTAATATTTTAAAACATTACGTCTCATATTTTTCCTACACAAAATTCTTCCAAATTTTCCTGCTCAAAACATTTCGTACACAGAACTTTTCCTACATAAAGTATTTTCTACAAAAAATTTTTCCTACACAAAGCGATATCTACGAAAAGATTTTCCAACACATAATTAATGCCATAAAATTTTGCCTACACAAATTATTTTCCACAAAAAATTTTGCCTACACGAAACATCTCCTACGCAATTTTTCCCTTCTCAAAACATTTCCTGCACGGAATTGAGTAGTAACTTTTTTGAAACATTGTGTCGTATATTTTTCTTACACAAAAGTTTTCCTGCACAAAATTTTACCCGCACAAAGTATTTCCTCCGACAACATTTTGTACACAAATTTTCCCGGCACAAAATATTACTTATAAAATCTTTTCCTACACAGAACATTCCCTACATGGTGATAACGAGCACAGATCTTAGATCATTACGTCTAATATTTTTCCTACACAAAACTTTTCCGACACGAAATTTCACCTGCACGAAATATTTCCTGCACCAAGTTTTCCTACACAAAACATTTCTTACACAGAACTTTTACTACGCAGAGTATTCGCTACAGAAAATTCCTCCTCCACAAAGTAATATCCGTAAAGAATTTTTTCACCGCAAAATAAATTTTACTATATTTTGCCCCCACAAATTATTACCCACAAAAGATTTTTTCTACACGAAATATTTCCTACCCAAACTTTTCCCACACATAACTTTCCCTTCACAAATCATTTTCTACACAAAAATTAGTAGTAGATATTTTGAAACATTACCTTTCATATTTCTTCTACACAAGAAATTTCTAAACAAAATTTCAATCACACAAAATATTTCCTACGCCAACTTTTCCTACACAAATCATTTCGTACACAGAATTTTTACTGCCTTAAGTTTTTTACACAGAAAATTTTTCCTACAGAAAGTAATATCTACGAAAAAATTTTCCTGCACAAAATAAATCTCAGTTTCTTTTGCTCACAGATATTATTATCCACAAAATATATTTTTCTACACGAAATATTCCATACGCAAAATTTTCCAACACATAATTTATGCCACAAAATTTTGCCTACACAAATTATTTTTCAAAAAAATGTTGCCGACACGTAAAATTTTCCACGCAAACTTTCCCTTTACAAAACATATACTGCACGGAAATAAGTAGTAATTTTTTTAGAACATTATGTCTTATATTTTTCTTACACAAAAATTTTCCTGCCAAAATTTTACTTGCACAAAGTATTTCCTCCGCCAACTTTTTGTACACAAATTTCCCCGGCACAAAATATCACTTATGAAATCCTTTCCTACACAGAACATTTCCTACATGGTAATAAGGAGCACATATTTTGGATCATTACGTCTAATATTTTTCCTACACAAAACTTTTCTGACACGAAATTTCACCTGCACAAAATATTTCCTGCACCAAGTTTTCCTACACAAAACATTTCGTACACAGAACTTTTCCTACGCAGAGTATTTGCCACAGAAAATTTTTCCTCCACAAAGTAATATCCGTAAAGAATTTTTTCAATGCAAAATCAATTCTACTATATTTTGCCCCCACAAATTATTACCCACAAAAGATTTTTTCTACACGAAATATTTCCTACTTGAACTTTTCCCACACAAAACTTTCCCTTCACAAATCATTTTCTACACAAAAATTAATAGTAGATATTTTGAAACATACCTTTCATATTTCTCCTACACAAGAAATTTCCGAACAAAATTTCAATCACAAAAAATATTTCCCACGCCAGCTTTTCGTACACAAATAATTTCGTACACAGAATTTTTACTGCCTTAAGTTTTTTCCACAGAAAATCTTTCCTTCACAAATTAATACCTACGAAAAATTTTTCCTATACAAAATAAATCATAGTTTATTTTGACCACAGAAATTATTATCCACAAAAAATTTTTTCTTCCCGAAATATTTCCTACGCAAAATTTTCCTGCACTAAACTTTTACTTCACAAATCATCTTCTTCACAGAAATGAATAATGAATATTTTGAAACATTACGTCCAATATTTTTCCTACATTGAACATTGCCCACACGAAATTTTCCCTACACAAAGTAATACCTACGAAAATTTTTTCCAGCACAAAATGAATTCCACCTAATTTTGCCCACACCAGTTATTATCCAGAAAACATTTTTCCTTTACGAAATATTCCCTGCGCAAACTTTTCCTACCCAAAACATTTCCGACACAGAAATATACAGTTAATGTTCTAAAACATTACGTCCAAAGTTTTTCCTACACAAAATATTGCGTACACAAAATATTTCCTACGCTAACAGAATAAATTTCACAACATTTCACCTACAAAAATTATTTTCCACAGAAAATTTTTCCTACACGAAATATATTTCACATAAAATTATTATTTTGCTCAAATATAGTTCCTGCTATTACTTTCCAAAAGGAATTTTTCTCAGACGAGATTTATTCTGCTATCTGAGAATAAAATATTTTATTGGAAGAGAATAAATTTCAAATTCAAGATATAATAGTAGAATTCTCAACCAAAAAGAATGAACTTTCTACCAAAAATAGTTTGATTTTGAATAGAAAAAAAAGGTTTTCAATATATGATTAATTTTCAGCTAGAATAGTTTGGTTTTAAAGTACTAGAATTGATTTTTTAAGAATCCCCAATAAAAAGGCGAAATTTTGAAATAAGCAGTTTAATTTTTTACCGAAAAAGATTGAGTTATTACCGAAAAGACGAATTTCCAACAAAAGAGCTGAATTTTAGTTGAAGTTTAGAAAAGAAATGAATCAGATCCGAAATAATGTTATAATAATTATTAGTAATGAATCTTTGTATGAACGCTCATAATATATTCATTTAATCAAAGAATATGCCAATCTCACGATAAACAATTGAAGTTAAATAATAAAGTCAAAGAAATTGCCCCAAAAATACAATCATAATCTGAATACAAAGACAAATTTGGCCATGAATAGAAGTAAAAAATAACTTTCCATGACCGACAATGTTGTGACAATACATTATTTATGCAATTGTAGGCTCAAAAAATATACTTTCATGATAAAAGAAAGAGAGAAGGGAGCATTTTGTCATACCTTTTCAAAGACTATCTGGTATACTCAATAAAAAAGAAAATCAACGCATGATATGAAAAAAAGTTTGAAGAAAAAACCAGTTTTTTTTAGCCCTTCAGGGTTCTCATTTCTCTATTCAGAAATAAATTTTTGTTACTCAAATTTCAGTTGGTTACACTGACTGACAGTGCTGCGAAATCGATGACTAATATTTTTATAATTTCATCGTAGTTATACAAAAATTAGATCTGCTTACTTGGAATTTGGAATTTAATTTCACTCAGGTAAGGGGTCGTCCATAAACTACGTAGCCAATTTTAGGGG
>WSXT02166383.1:0-10901 GCA_011762715.2 Neuroterus valhalla | reverse complement strand
CAGTAATATGAAATAGTGTTATGATTGATTTTCACTCAGGAATGAGTCATTGTTAATCGTCTGATAAGTAACTTTCAGTAATTGAATTAGTCGTTTTTATGGATTCGACTAGTAAGTTCTACTTGATAATTTTTTTTGAATCGTCTGATCATTAGTTTCAACTATTCAAATCAGTTGTTTCGAATGGTTTGAGTAGTAATTCCCACTTGATGAATAATTCATTTGGAATCGCCTGATCAGTAGTTTTTACTATTCAAATCAGTTTTTTCGAATGTTTTGATTATTAGAATTTACTGATTGAATCAATAGTACGAAATAGTGTCATCCTTGACCTTCACTCATGAAGGAGTCCTTTTTATCGCCTGATAAGTAACTTTTACTAATTGGATTAGTCCTTTACATCGATTCAACTTGTAACTTCCACTTGATTATTAACTAATTTTAAATCGTCCGCTTAGTATCAATAAATAATTAGTATTATGAATCATTCATCCTAAACGGTCTGATCAGTAGTATTTTTTAACTGCATCAGTTATCAGAAATCATACAATCTGTAATTTGCAATGATGAGTGAATCATCTGGAACCACCTAATAAGTGACTTTCGCTAATTCAATAAGTCTTTCCTGTCGACCCAACCAGTAAATTCTAGTTAATAAAAAATTTATTCAAACTCGTCTGCCTAATAGCGTTCACTGTTCGAATCAGTCATTTTGAATAATCGGATCGGTAGAATTTACTAATGAAATCAGTAATCTGAATATAATTTGTGATTTTCACTGATGAATGAATCATTCTGAATATTATAATCAGCAGAGTATACTGATTGAATTAGTCATTAGTAAATGAAAAAAGAAAAAGGAGGAGACCAAGGTGATAAGTCAGCAGTCAGGCTTGAAAAGTTTAGAGAAAAGTAAAGTTGAGAATATTGATAATGGGAGGTGTAAATTTGAATGAGGAGATAAATATAGTGAAACGGAAAGTAAAAAACGAATATTAAAAAACACAGTTTAAAAAGAAGTCAGCAATGAGCAGCGCTAGAGCGGAGGGAAGAGTATGGAAAGGAATAAATAGAGATAAGGAAAAAAGTAAAAGGGTTGATCAGAAGATTGGAATGTAAGAATGGGGAAAATATTTCATGAAATTCTTAGGAGTATCAGAAAAGGAGAAGGACAAAGGAGAACCCAGCAGGTATAGATGGCATCCTGAATGGAGATTGGAAGTATAGAGAGAAAGAGCAGGAAGATATGGAAAGGGGAAAACGTTAGTTTAGGATTAGGTGAGGGAATTTGAATATCTCCACTTTTCTATGCAGAATGAGAAATATTGAACATGGAAATGATTAAAGAATCGACGTAGGTAGTGTAAAAGATGAGTAATAGGAGAACGGAGGGTAAAATTTTATTGGGATTGACCGCTATTATGTTATAAGGCAGTAATGTGGGAATGGAAGGAGAGAAATTTAGATAAAGTAAGAGAGAACGGTCAAGGATATTAATAAAGAACAGAGGAGGGGGTATGGAAATTCGAATAAAAACTGATGTTGAGAAAGGAAGAGGACTTAGCAAGGAAAGTGTCACGAAGAGGTGGGAAATAGAGAAGGAAGAATCTAGGGTGATTGCCATGAGAAGGAAAAAGAAGACAGTTTTTCAGAGATCGTGGTATAGAAGGAGGAAATATCGAATGTAAGGAATTCAATAAAAGGCATAAAGAAAGGCAGCAGGTAATAGGTAGATAGGAAATGATAAGGAAATAAAGAAACATTATAATGTAGTTGAAGAAGGTCTGCCATAATATCTGTAAAAGGGATGGGGTAATAAGGAAAAGAATATCTAGATAGAGACTTTCCTTTCCAACTATAGGAAGTTTTTAACCACAAATCTCAAAGATCTATTGAAAATAGCATGCGAGACTATTAATAAACTCGTGGAATTGCCGGAATCGAAATCCCTGAAAAGCGAAGTATCGCAAACTTTTGAAATTTCAGACTCAATGCTAGAAACTCGATGCAATGCAAAGTCAGCTAATCTTACCTTTCACTCCTCCTTTTCGTTTCTTACCCGTTCCTTAGGAAGCCTTTTCGGTTCTTTTGATGCAGAAATTCCTGCATTCAAGGCTTTCAAGTTTAAAGTATGAAGGGCTTTAAGAAGACTGTTATATAGACTTTTATTCATATTTCGGAAGACGGTAATTAAACCAACTTCTTGAAGAAAATTATCAAATAAAGATGGGATCATCAGATTTAGATGGAGTGACCTTATCTGCTGAATTGACTGATCATCCTCTCGGGGCTACAACAATTCTCTTTAAAAAAGGTTGGGTTCAATCTATCAATTGATCCTTTTACCGGGACTTCCCAATCCATTAGTTACACCAATCACCTTCGATTTGTAACTCTTCCAAGGGAACAGATTCAGTGTCGCGAGGAAGAGGTAATCCTGGACGTATTAGCACATCAGGTCTTGGAGTCTCGACACTATTTACACTATTTGACACTCGTTCTCCTTCTTCTAATCCTCTAGATTTTTCTATATCATTTATTCATTCTTCTCTTATTCCTTATTACCAGAAAATGTTTTTAGCATCTTCTCAACATTCTCTTCTCCCCTGTTTTCCTTTCATACAACCATTCCATACACGCTCCTATATCTCTGATACCCAATTACATACTCTGCTTCTTCTCTACTCATTCCCTTCCCAATTACTCTTTTTACCCTATTTTCGAGTCTTCATTTAGCTGTCCTTGTTCATCTCTTCCAAAATAATCCTCTTTCCTTACACTTTGACACTTCGACTCTTTTTGGCACCTCACACCATTCATTGTATTTTCTGGCCTACACCCTCTCCAATCCATCACTTTCCCATCTCTATCTCTTCCTTCCAACTCCTTATAGCCAAAACCCCTTTTTCATGCCTACTCTTTTACTATTTTTTTTTTAAATTCATGCCATTCTCGACACTGTTTTTTATCTCCAAAGTCAAATTCGGACCCTAACAAGTGCAAGTGCGGAAAGGGGATGTTTTGGGACCAGGATACTCATCGACGATGCGTTAACGAGGAAAGTTTGTAACACTTGACCCGCATGAATGCGATTCCGGATTATGACACCTTTTACCCAACCCTCGATGGAGTTAGGAGACAATTACTTTGCTCAGCTGTTGGATCATAAATCCAAAAAAGGTTAGGGAATCCCCCACAAAGCTGTCAATCACTGAAGCCCTTCGGTGTCGCGACAGCTGACACGTCTCTGCCTCTAAGCGATCTATTGTCAACCAACGAATCCGAGCCACACCCCTGATATCTACCCCCACTCTCTGATTTTCACTCCACCCCTGATTTCTACTCTACCCCTGATTTCTAACCCACCCCTGATTTGCAGCCCATCCCTAATTTTCATCTCCTCTCTCTCCTTCTTTTCCATTGCATCGCACCTTTTTCGTGAGTGCAACCCCCTTTTCCGTCCACCTCTCGCTTCTCGTATGTTCTTTTTTCCAGTGTGGTCCTGCTTGCAATTTGTTAGATTTTTCGCACGCACAAACCGTGCTTTGTAGGCGCGCGGTCGCCGCTTCGTAGAGGTACGCGACTCGGTTTTCCAATGTGACACTCATTCAATTGTAGAAATTGAGTTGAAATTGCTTCGATATCCGTGGCAATTGGTAGATTGACAGAGACGGAAAATTGCTTTTTAACCCTCTCAACCATTTCCCGGATTACGTAAACATATATACGAGCTAGAACGTACAACCCTTCAAAATTGGAAGAACACTTACTGAAATCCGATTGGGAAGATACCACCTCGAATGAGCCCCGATTGAGTGAATTTCGTCAGTTCGATATGACGGTATCGAAAGAGCGTTTGAGGAATTCTACTTTTATTGCCGAACTTGAAAATTACTTCGAGGATTACGAGTTCCAAAAGATTTTTTGATATTAAAAGTCTCTCAATTCAGGAAGTGAATGTTGTGACCCATATTTGCCGGTGCGCCGAAAAAATTATCGGCGGCGGCTCGACGTGACAGAAAAATTGACGGTATCTTCGTGGCATGAAAACGCATACCTCTTTGTAAAACGAGCTTAAACAATAATTGAGATATATACGAGGGCTGTCGAGTATCAATAATAAATGCAGTATAGGCAGGACAAATATCGACCGATGGGCCCCTTCAATTGGACTTCCGATTGAACTTGGGTTGAAATGGCTTCGGATGCTGTCGAAAATTCAAAATTACGTCACGCCACTGTGCCGGATAAAAATCAGTGGCCCCCTGGCGGGAACGAGAAATTGGCGGCATCAGTGCGGTGTTGCGTTGCAGACTTCTATCTCAAAAATGATCCTCTAGAAAATTGAAATGCATTCGAGGGCTGTCGAGTCCCAATTATAAATGCGCCATTGGCAGGACAAACATCGATAACTGGGCCCATAATCTGTCATTCTTTGATTCCCAATTAAGTTTCAATTGCATCTTGAACTGTGGCAATCAGTTCATGGGCAGAGACGGAATTGATTGTGCAGCCAACTTCAGTCGGACTGTTCGTGAGATCATCACGTCACTGACAGACGCTACCGGTAATTAAGAATAGTATCACGCGCGTGTGCCTACTCAAAAACGGCGGCGGCTCGGCGGGGAAAAAATCGGTGTCGTCGTCGTAGCGCAGACCTCAATTTCGAAGTGACTTCTGAGAAATTGAAATATATTCAAGGCAATATATAATTATTGCCTGAATAAACATCAATCGTTTGGCCTATAACCTGTCATTCTTCGGTTTCTAATCGTAGAAATTGAGTGGAAATTGTTTAGCTGCTCGTCGCAACTGCCTTCGATTTTTACCCCAAGCACGGTTCAAAAAAAAAACTTTCAAAAAAGTATCTTCAATTGTTTTAATACTACTGAGTCGGGATAAACTTCCGTTCAAGGTCCACCTCCAAAATCCTTCATACTGCGTATACCTATGTATTTTGATGCGCTGATTACGAATATGATAGTAAAAATTGGCGACTAGGCGAATTTCATTGTGAAACCATGAAAAATACCATAAAAATCATGGTTTTTTACGTTTATCTCAGGTAATATGCAAAATTTCAAAAAAAGTTCAAAACAATAGTTGTAGACCTCATCCAGATATATACACTTTTAGTTTTATACATTTTTTCCTACAGATGATAGTTTCCGAGAAAATCAGTGATATATCGATTTTCATTAAAATGAAAATCGGTGTACTCCCGATAAGGTCCACCTCCCAAATCTTTCATACTGCGTATACCTATGCATTTTGATGCGCTGATCATGAATATGATAGTGAAAATTGGCGACTAGGCGATTTTTATGGTGAAACCATGAAAAAACCATAAAAATCATGGTTTTTGGTATTTATCTCAGGCAATATGCAAAATTAAAAATATGTTCGAGACAAAAGTTGAAGACCTCATCAAAATACATATTTTTTGTTACAAGCATTTTTTTCACGAGTGATCGTTCTCGAGGTATATACATCCATTGGTTTTGGCTTGGTGCCTAATCACGCTCTTTACCGCGGGAAGGTTGGAGTACTTTAAAGAGCATATTTTTGAAAATGTTTTGTTAGTAGGTAATTTTTTTTTTGAGTTTTTGAAATTTTTAACGTTTTTTTTTTGCATTTCTGAAGAGTTTTCGTTTCTTATTGCAATATGCAAAATTTCACAAAATTTTTCAAACAGGAGGGGTGGGTGACATTTAGGAATAGGTGACAGGTAAACATTATTTCTATAACCTGTCACAGGGGTGCCTCCCCGCCCCCTACGAGATTTAGGGAAAGCGGTAGTTATGTGACATACATTATTTCCAAAATCCGTCACAGGGGTGCCTCCCCGCCCCCTACGAGATTTAGGGAAAGCGGGAGGTATGTGACATACATTATTTATATAACCTGTCACAGGGGTGCCTCCCCCCCCCCCTCACGAGACTTGGGGGAAAAGGGTGGTATGTGACATACATTATTTCTATAATCTGTCGCAGGAGTGCCTTCCCGCCCCCACGAGACTTGGGAAAAGGGGGAGGAATGTGACATACATTATTTCTATTATCTGTCACGGGGGTGCCCCCCCCCCACGAGACTTGGGAAAAGGGGGAGGTATGTGACATACATTATTTATATATTAGGCACCAAGCCGAAACCAATGGACGTACATACCTCGAGAACAATCACTCGTAAAAAAAAATACTCGCAACAAAAAATATGTATTTTAATGAGGTCTACAACTTTTGTTTGAAACATTTTCTTAAATTTTGCATATTGCCTGAGATAAACGCCAAAAACCACGATTTTCATGGTTTTTTCATGGTTTCACCATAAAAATCTCCTAGTCGCCAATTTTCACTATCATATTCGTGATCAGCGCATCAAAATACATAGGTATATGCAGTATGAAAGATTTGGGAGGTGGACCTTATCGGGAGTACACCGATTTTCATTTTAATGAAAATCGATATATCACTGATTTTCTCGGAAACTATTATCTGTAGGAAAAAATGTATAAAGCGAAAAGTGTGTATCTGTATGAGGTCTACAACTATTGTTTTGAACTTTTTTTGAAATTTTGCATATTACCCGAGATAAACGCAAAAAACCATGATTTTCATGGATTTTTCAGGGTTTCACCATGAAAATCGCCTAGTCGCCAATTTCCACTATCATATTCGTAATCAGAGTTACACCCCTGAGTTGAATAGAGTAATTTTAAATCAAAAAGATAAATCTTTGATAGAAGATAATAGAGAGATGAGCTGGGATACGAAATAGGATGGGAAACATCAAAAAATATAATACTGAAAAGTTGAAAGATAGGCTAGGTTGGATGTTGCTTGTTTTTTGATCGGAAAAGATATAGAAGAGGTGGCCACTAGTGGAGAGAAAGTATATCTGCGGATAGGGTAAAAGAGATTAATAGGGTTAGGCGTGAATCTGGATTGAGGGAAAGATAGGAGAAGACAGGTGTGGATAGTAGAGACTGAAGCTAGTATAGGAAAGAAGAAATAAAAATAGATAGGAGTGTCCATTTATTGATAACAAGTATTAGGTTAAAATGTAGAAATATGCGTATGGAAGAATAACAATTAGAGATGTCAATAGAAGGATAGGAAAGGGCCTTGAAGTTGAGGTGATGTGCAGAAGGAAGGAGACTAAGGGATTAGAGAAAAAAATCTCGACTGTAAGGAAGTGAAAAAAGAGATAGAGGAAGGCAGGAAATAGACAGATGGAGGATAGGAGAATGAAGAAACAAGGCATGGAATTAGATGATAGAAAAGGTTTTCCCAGATAGGGTTAGCTAGTGAAGAGAAAGGCAAAGGAAAGAGGGGATTGAAAGGGATGGTTATGAATATGATTCATTAGTAGGTAGGGAAAGATAAGGATAGGTAGAGGAGAGATATTCTCAAATGGAGAAGAGGAGATTGGAATAGATGTGTGTAAATGTGGATTAGAAAAGAGATGAGGAGATACACTGAGGTAAATAGGGAAAAGAGAGGCTGGAATGGGAAAGAGGGGATCGAAAGAGATAGGAGTGACTATTTATTTAGAAAGAGATATGAAAATACATGGATGGATGGATATATTTTCATCTCCGAATATTATAAAATCTATGACCTAGTTGTTTTTGGAAAAGAACAAGAAGCGACCCAGTTGCAGAAAACCAAGAATGAAAAAGAAGAGATTGTCTACAGTCTTTTTTCCATCGATCCATCGGTACAAACGCAGAAGAAAAGCAACTTTCTTCCGCAGTTGCTCATACTTTATGTGTATCATGATAGTACCTCTATGATTTTCCGCCTCATATTTCTTTCTTGGTTCTTTTTCAGCCGATAAAATTCGTGGAATGTCAATGGTCTGAAACTTTCCTGCATTATGTATTTAGGTAGCCAAACTCCTTCTTCAATCGCAAAATTATACGAAAGAAGGGTATAGATGAGATAGAGGTAAATTAATATGACCTGATTATTTGTTATTATTAATGGTCCGATGGTCCAAATCAACATTGTGGACTGTACACCGTCTCCCTCCACTGTGCCGCTCAGGTCGAGCTTCCATACTGCGTAGTGGCGACGCAGTACGCAAACCTGCAACGTACATTGTGGTTATTGTTAGGGGCCGTTCATAAACTACGTAACCAGTTTCATTTCTGACTTTATCAGTCCATAATAATTTTTAAACAAACAGAAGTGTAAAGTTTATCGTTTGGTTGTTGCTAAAGTTTTACTTCAGACCCGCTTGGTTTCGCTTCAAACGTTCGTGATTTCACCTCAGACGCGCGTGGTTTCCACACGCGATTTTCTTTTATTAACTATTATGAATAAATGATTTAAAATTTTTTAATTCACACGAAACAGAATATTGATTTGCACATTAGTAATCATTCAACCGAAACAGTGCAAACTAGAATTTACTATTTTTATTATTTCCCGTGGTTCGCCAATAATTTCTGCATGAGTTCCACTTTTCGTTTCGAATGTGTACTGCAGTCATTACTTCCGCTTGAAGGTAGCCTCGAATAATTAATTACGTTATTTTAACGATTGACCATATGTTTAAATAATGCTTGATAAACAAGTGCATTAGGAGCACTTTGAAAATTATTGAAGAAGAGAGATACAGCTCTGACAGAAGTGATAATTTTTAGAGGAAAAAACACGAATTTTCGATCCAAAAAGACGTATTTTCCGAATTGTTAAATTCCCGAGCCAATCAGACAAATTTTCTTCAAAACACTCGAACTTCGAACCCCGAAATGTGGATTTTCAAGTTTTGAACAAAGAGTTGAAATTTATTTCAATAGAGATAATTTCCAAGAATAAAAAGAGGAATTTTCAACCTGAAATATGAAATTTCAACGAAAAAGTTAGTTCACAACAAAATACGTGAATTTTAAATGAAGAAGTTGGAGTTTAAAAAAATCAGTTGAGTCTCGACCAAAATGAATCTTTTCTTACCAAAAAGACAAACTTTTAACACGAAAATATGAATTTAGAACAAAAAAGCTGATTTTCAACTAAAAAGATGAACTATCAATCAAAGAGCTCAATTTTCTACCAATCTTGTGAAATTTCAAGTCGAGAATGCAAATTTCGTAGTTCACATTCAGTTGACTCCTTTTTGAGAAGAAATGTGTGTCCGGAAAATCTGGAAGTAGCTTTAAAAAACCTGAAATTGTCAGGGATCATTTTCAGGATTCGAGCTCTCATATTTGAATATTCCAACGGAGATTCATTTAAATTCGTTCATCAAGGATCCAAAGTTATTTTGCTTCTCTACCTCTGATTCCGAACTTCCTTCAATCAGATTTAGAAGCAAAAAGTGAGGTATTATCTGTTTCTAAATTTATGGATAATTCGTAATGATTCGAGAAAATCGTGAATCTTGTATCACAGTCTGATTCCACAAGATCGGTTCGCAGGCTGCATGGAGGCGGTTGGAATGAAATCCCATTGCAGCGACGTTGCCACCACAGGGTTCGATTCTATAGAGAATTACAGGCAACTGGAATGAGGTTTCGATTTCACTTAAGTCGATTGAGGGAAGGGGTTCGACCGTAAAACGTTAACGCCAAACCACATAAACCGTTTTCCTTCTTTTTCTTCTCCGAACTAAAGTGAATCGTAAACGTTTGTAAAAATGTGTGCTTGAAGGTTTAAGGAATGTTCAGCTCAAAGGATGAGTTGAGACTTTTCGCCATTTCATTTCCGCAAATGTCTTCAAGAAATTCTTCGACAAATATGGTCGGATCCGAAAAAAGGTTTCAAGGATTCAAAACGCAAACAAGCTTTCAGTTTTTCGGGATCGCAGCTTCAATTCGAGATAAGGAGTCTTGAAAAATTGCAGGAAAAATCTGAGGATAGGATTTTATGAATTAAATTATGCAGGTATCATGACTTCAAACACTTCAAAGGCGTTATGCGCTGAAATCGAAGGCGTTTGGCTGGTCAGGCGCAGGAATTCGAAGCTTTTGGCTTCTTAGGTGCCGGAATCGAAGGCGTTCGGCTCGTAAAGGCGCGTGAATTCGAAGCGTTTGGCTCGTTATGCGGCGGAATTGAAGGCGTTTGGCTCGTGAGGTGCTGGGATGGAACGTGTCTTCGTGATATGCGCTAGAAACAAAGGCGTTTGACATGCTGGACTCTAAAATCGAAGATGTTTGGCTCATTAGGTGTCGGAATTCGAAGCATTTGTCTCGTTAGGTGCCGGAATCGAAGGCATTTGGCTCGTTAGGCGCAGGAATTTGAAGCGTTTGGCTCGTTAGGTACTGGATTCGAAAGTGTTTGGCTCGTGAGGTGCTGGGATGGAACGTGTTTGTCGTGTTGGGCGCTCAAAACAATGGCGTTTGGTTCACTGAGCGCTGGAATCGAATGTGCTTATCGTTTGAGGCGCTAGAATAGAATGCGTTAAGCTTTTCAGGCGCTGTATTCGAATGTGTTTGTCGTTTTAGGCGCCGGGATAAAATGCGTTGTTCATTGGGCGCTGAAATCGAATGTGCTTATCGTTTGAGGCGCTATAATGGAAGGCGTTTGGCTCATTAGGCGCTTGCATCGAACGTATTTTACGTTTTAGGAGATAGACTCAATGGTGTTTGGTTTACTAGGCGCTGGAATAAAATTTTTCGCCCGAATACATTGAAAAAGCGCCTTGTCGTCCATGTATATCCGGCGCAAAATGGGGGATTGCAGACCGCTGACGGAGCGGGCGGGAAAGTACTTTACCGCCCGCTACAGCGGGCGTAAAAGTACTTTCCTGCCCGCTTGGCTGGTCGCGGCAGGTTTTTACAAGATATTTGAATTCCGCGCGCGAAGGAGGCGCCACATACACCTACTCTTTGATAATCTTGTGACTAACTTCTCTCTATATGTCATTGTGTCGTGCGTCGTGTCAATTGTTTCATT
>WSXT02166372.1:0-23851 GCA_011762715.2 Neuroterus valhalla | reverse complement strand
ATACTTAGAGCCTTCGTCTGGGGTTAGTAGAGTGGTAGCGACACGTTTATTGTTATTATTATTTTTCGATTTACTACCTGTAGTTTGATTTGACTGATCCGGTTTCAATTGCGGCAACCTTATCTACTTCATCTTTGACAGCTGCGGTGAAGCTTTTCTTGATTATACTTGGCGTTTGTTGATACGCGAATTCCTGCAAGAATGAGCTTTCCGGAGGTGGAGGGGTTTGTAATCTTTGATGTAAACGTTCCATTCTTTTTCCCAACTCCTACCTAGTAGCGATAATTCGCGGAAAGAACGGAAGTGGGAACGACCGATTTAATAATTGTCGAGACCATCTCAGTTCAACGTTAAAGAATAATTATAAACATTTATTCAGAGAATAACGACCAAAATTACACCGAGGGTGATAACTGAGATTACTAAAACTCTATTCTACCCTCCATCTTTCCACTTCAATAAACAAATCCCACAAAAATAAGAAAGATGATCTTGAATTCAATTCAATAATGATGGATACCACATGATTTTAGAGAATCCAGCAAAATACCAGAAACCATAATTTCCCGGGTTGACATAATTTAGACGTGAAATTACACTGGCTTTACAAGAAAATTCAACGCACTAAATTAGAATCCAGCATGATAGAAAAATTTGATATGATACCACTTACGAAGAGCACTTTCGAAGTTGTCAAAGCGTTCTGGAATAATCAGTTCGGATAACTTAGATTGACGACTTCAGAGAACATCTTAGCCCAAACACTTGCCGAAATTATACAATCACTAACCTTTTATTCACTTGTATCAAATCCGAGGACAAAAATCCTCTCAATTAATCAAAATCTTAGTTTGCCACACAGGCTCGGGGAAATCAGTTTTTCGTGACGGTTGCCAGAAAGAGAGTGTCGAGCTCGTGTCGTACCGGTAGGAAGTTATAATTCGATAATCGATTATCATTCATTCTGACGATGAGCATTGAACCGGGTTGATTTCAATCTGTCTGACCGGAAAGTCATCCTTTAAAAGTAAAAATAATATTATCCTTCCATCAGAATAAATGAACCCTCGTGTACGATCGACCTCTACTGATGCTGGCAGCTGACCTTCCCTCTTTCTCTTGTTGGTGATGAATGATTTGATACATGTTTAACAAAAAAAAAAAAAAAAAAAAAAAACGGAACATGAGTAAACGTAGCTTAATTTGCCGAAAGTGCCCCCATGAAAATTGACCCTCGCTCTGGAATGGATGTGCGAAAAGTTAAATAAAAAAAAAGTGTAGCTTTTTAAAGATTGAGGTGACAGGTGAAAATCAACCTCGTCACAATCTATATTTGAGCTTTCGTAAATTATGTTATACGTTACATTTATCCATTCATTAGTTTTATATTTCGTCTCGGCATTTAATTCTAAAACATCGTGATCGTTGAATATTTTACAATTGCTCCCGGTTATAATCGCTGGATAGTCTACATTTATCGCTCGGAGGTTATCTTTGCATATTATGTCTAAAGTTATTTTGTCTATGGGTAGAATGATGTATCCATTGGTTATTGGAATGAAGGTTTCTGTATGCAGTACATATGGAGATTGTTTATATGTATTTTCGGCGTATCTTTATATTTTCTGGATTCACACATTTGTGTATCTATTAATTTAAAGTTAGGTTGATTTCGTTTACAAATTTTGTAATTGTCGATCTGTTTACATTTTTGTATCGAAATATGAATATTATGAATCTTTTGAGGGATAGGAATTATGTGTTGGAGAGATCCTTCGTCTTTTTCGAGAACTGGAATTAGGATAACGTATGTGAATGAACCTTTTACAATAGCAACTTTTATTTCGCTAATATTCAAGAGGTATTGATTGTTTTCTTCATTGTTGTCAAACTGATCTCGAGTAGGGTGGAAATATTCAAAATCTTGGATCGTTTGTTTTAATATCGCCGGCGTGAGTATTTGTGGATGGGGTATTTCATGTTTTCCATCGGCTATTGCATTAATTGCTGTGTCCATATTTTCGGATGTCTCATCCATCATTATTGCTGCCATAAATAACTTGAAGTTTATGTAACTATCTTTGGTGATTTTATTACGGTTTGTACTAATATTTTTCGCGAAATCTCCATCTTCAATTTCCTGTACTTGATTTGTTTTAAAGTTCGTTGAGGATGAATCCAATATCATTTTAATTATTTGAGTATGGTTTGACATAATGTTGGCTAACTGTCTGTTGTCATTATATATTTTATCAAACTCGTTTTCAATCTCGGTTAGATCTGCGCTGGACAGGGTTCCAAATAATGTTTTAGAAATATCTCCTATGAAATTTACTAGTCTTCGTTTAAAATGTTGTTTTCCTAATAATTTTTTGAGAATACTTTCTTTTTTTAATTATCGAATAAATCTGTTTTGAAGCATCTTAATTTCATTCTGTAGTCTACAGGTTTTACTACATGCTAAGTTTATTAAGCTGATTGTTTTGCTGATTGCGGTAACCCGTTCTTCAGTCGATGTCATGTTTATCCTTATTATTAATTTCCAAGATTCGTAGTACAGGTGTATTTTCGAAATTTCCTCTATGTAGACGTTTCTTACGATTGGTGTCACGGTAAAATTTGCTTTAGTCACTACTACCAGGAGTAGGAGCGGGATCAGGGCTCTCATCTATAACATACGGCATCGTGTTATCTATGTGAATTCTAATCTCCTTTTCTCCTATTCTGATTTCAATGTTATTGTTTTCTATTATTTTTGTTATTTCAGATGGGCCCTTCCAGCTAGGATCTAGTTTGTTCCTTTTAGACTTATTTATTACCTTAACATGCTGTCCTGTTTGATAAATTAGATGTTTTTTAACTATACTGTCATCCAGTCGCTTCTTTGTTTTTTCAGCTTCAACTTCAATCCTTTCTCTAGCTCTCTTGATATTTTCATCGTGTTTCCTTTTCCATTTTCTGATTAAATTTTTCATCGTTAAATTCGGAGTGTTGGGGATTGTTGAAGGTAAATTGGGCTCCCGACTAAAAGTTAATTCATAAGGCGAGAATCCTGTGGTTTCGTTCTTCATAGTATTAATAGCAAAGTTTATGTACTTTAGATTTTCATCCCATTCTTTCAGGTTTTCGTTTCATGCAGTTTTAATCAAATTTGTTAACGTAGAATGCATGCGCTCTATATTTCCATTTGATTGAGGATGGAAAGCGTCAGATATAAAGTTTGAACCTTGATCAGTTAATTATTGTTTTTGGAGCACCGAAGATAAAGATATGATGTTCAATCAAATTTTCTATTATTGTTCCAGAATCAGTTTCTTTCATTGGCATTAATATCGTATACCTGGTCAATCTATCTTGGAGACTAAGCACAAATTTGTTTCCATTAGGTGTTACGGGCAGTGGTCCGTAAACGTCTAATGCAATTTATCATTAGGTTCCAGCGGTATTTCTGGAAGGATACTTTCTGCTTGGTTTTTGATTCGAGTTGTTTTTCCAAGTTGACAAATGGGGCATTTCTTCATGTATTCTATTACGTCTTCGTCGATTTCCGTCCATTGTCCGAGTTAACGTGCTTTGTCAAGAGTTTTGTGTTTTCCTAGGTGTCCGTTGTGTGATTCCTTAATAATGCTTTTTCTTTCTTCTTTTGTTAACTCTTTTATCGGAAAAACAAAGGTGAAAGTTATAATCGGGGTGAATTGAGGAGATGTATTCCATCATTTCTTGTACTGATTCTTTCTCTAGAGGAGTAACCAGAGGATCGTTTACCGTGTTTCGTATTATACTGTAACCTTCATTTTTTTGTTGATTTACTATTTCCGAGAAGAATGGAAGCCATTTTTTTCCATTGTATTTTCCTAAGTCAGCTATGTTAATTTCTCTCCAAAGTTTTCCTGGAGCGTTTGGAATCAGCTTTACTCTGCCTACTGGATTCTTTCTCCACTCTAAAAATTTATCATAGCATTTTGTTAATATGTCCTTTTTCTTTAGCGTTATTCGTTGGTCGCGTGGTAGAATTTCATCTCGGGTAATTACAGGAGTGTCGGATATTCCTATATCAGGTGATGCATTTTCTAAATTTATTGGAAACAATCTTGAGAGACAATCCGCAACTCTGTTCTCTTTGCCTTCTACATATTCGATCTCATATTTGTATTCTTTCATTCTTAAACGCCAACGTAGCAAGCGGGAAGTGGTGTCTTTAACTCTGTGTAACCAAACAAGCGCCTTGTGATCTGTTTGGATTTTGAATACATTTCCCAAAAGATATTGTCTCAATCTTTTCATAGTCCAAACGATTGCTAGCAATTCTTTTTCTGAGGTAATATAATTTTCCTCGTCTCGGTGGTTAAGGTGGTTCTTTGAAGTTTGGGAATCTCAAAACAGGTGCCGTTGTTAACGCATGTCTCAAATCGTAAAAAGCTTTTTCACAATCAGTTGTCTAGTCGAATATAGTCTCTTTCTGTGTGAGTCGAGTGAATTGTCTAGCGATGGTTGAAAAGTTTTTAATAAATTTCCTATAATATGAAGCTAAACCTAGAAAGCTTTGAACATCTTTCACATTTTTAAATATTTTTTTTGCTTCTATCTTTACGGGATCCGGTTTAACACCCTCTGCGGTTATTAAGTATCCAAGATACTCTAATTTTGGCTTTAAATATTCGCATTTCGTTGGTTCCAATCGTAGTCCTAAATCTTTGACTCTTTGTAGGACAAGTTGTGAATTCTCATTATGCTCTTGTAATGTTTTTCCAAATTTAACACGGGAGTGGTTCGTGTGGTAGGGAAAATACTTCCTGATAAATAGTTATCAGTTTTTTGATTTCTTCTTTGACCTTTGGTTCAAGATGATCAATCTTGGAATTCTCCACCACCTCTTTTATTCGTTGGAAATTTCCGCTTGTGTGATACCGTAGTTAACTTGTTTTTAAATTAACTGGTCGAGTACGAGATGTCATTATTCTGTCGAAATCAACTGTGCTTGAAATTTCAACCGGCTTGCGCTGGTAGTTCAGATATGGTATCTTTAGTTTCTGGTTTCGTATCGCGTAAAGTCCATCGGGAATCGCGTCGTGATTTTCAATCTATACATCCTGATCTTTTCCTTTTACTTTTATTCTACAAATTGTTGCGGTTTTACCTTGCACGTAAGTTCCTCCTTTTATCAACGGGGTTTTTTTGTTTCCTACGACCAAACATTTTGGAGTAATTAAATAACGATCAAATTTATTGAGGAATGTTTGTCGGATTATTCCTTCTTCTATGCTTGAAAAGTCGGGCTGTACAATGTGAAAAAGATGTTTTTGATTAAAGTAATTCAAATAACATGCTTCCGTTGACCAATGTTCGTCGTTTCCTATTAGAAATTTTTGTTTAATTTAAATTTTGGTACGTCAGGTATTAGGTGCTCTTTTATTATGTTTATTGCCGCGCCTGTGTCTAGTAATAATTAATGTTCTTTTTCCAGTCGTTTTCCGCGAATGGCTCGCAATTTTCCGCATATTGCAGAGATTCGGCTGAATCTCAAATCTTGAATCTTCCTGTTGGGGCATATCTGAAATATCCGTTTCCTCTTGTATCTGGTGGACTTGCGGTGGTCATTTTTGATATTGGCCGTTGTGAAAACCCTGCGGATTCATTTGACACTGTGATGCAAAGTGACCAGTCTTTCCACATTTATGACAAGTCAATTTGCTTTTGTCTATTTGTGGTGAACTTGTGGGTCTAAATCTTGTTGTATTAGCAAAATGTCTAGAAGGGAAACCTTTTCGAATTTTCTCTCAATAGTTCCGTATTTCTTTGTATCCTATTTTCTTGCGCTTCCTGGTCCTCGTCCTCTTCTTCCGTGATAAGGTTAGATTTATCTGTTTCTATTTTCGCGGGTAAACCTATCTTTTTTGCTAATTTTAAAATTTCTTGTTGCCTACTCTCGTTCTCTTCCATTAAAATCGCTGTGTTTCCTGTATTGGTGTTCATTACTTTTGTTAAAGATAGTAATTGAGGAAGAATTTGATTAATTGATTCTTAGAGGTTGGCAAGGGTGTTTTCATTGGAACTTGCCATTTTCGAAACTTCTGATGCACTGTCGCTAGCAGTATCTATATCATCCAAAATCTCTAGATTTCTATAATCCCTGAATTTATACTCATCCAGTATGTACGCTTTTGAAACTCCTTAGTTTCTGTTAAATACAATGCAATGTGCTAGATCGTGCTACAACAATAAACTGATTACAAGGTAAGTTTTCAATTTTGTTGAGGGGTGGTAGGGTTCGCGAGCACGCGGAGTATGCCACACCCAAATCTCAAAGTTCTGCCTCGCCGAACAGTAAACTAAATTTTGTTTACTGGTCGTCTCCTTTCTCAGACAGCAAGGAGGACTAACACTTATTGAGATTGGATTTACGATTTGTACCTAACCATACATATATAAAAACTTACAGTGATTTCGTTCTTTTCGCAATAGTCGAGATGAAGTCCGTGGAGCTGCAGTGACGGCTATCTGGAACGTAAGTCGGCTCTGCTGACGTATCTGCTGGCTGCTATTGTAGTTGACAGTTTTGAGTTTCATAAAATAATGGCTCTACGTAGTATAGGAACTACTTAGTTCAGTCTATAATTTCAGCAAATATTTATTATTTCTCGAATACGAAGTTCCGTGGATACTTCGGAGTCTAGTTCTTTGCTTTCCTTTATTTTGATTCCGTAGAATCCAAGTCCGTCTCAGAGATTGCTCTATTTTGATCTAGTAATCCGTGGAGTTACTATTCCTGATCGTTTAGCAGCAATCCTGACAGGATTGCCAAAATGTTATGCCGAAAGAGACAAGATAGTATTTATTTTAAATACGTCGCATCGATTCACTCGATACGATCAACTTTATTTCATTAATGGTACAGGTCTAAGACTAAGAATACGACTAATTCCCATGAATGAGAGGCTGCCCTATATATGTAGCGATAGTGTGTTCTGATAGCGATAGCGCTATCCATTACATTAGATGTAACTCCCAATTTTTGTTTGCATTCTAGCAGAACATTCTCATAGAAAAAAAGGAAGCCAACTAAGTTCCTCGCTGAAATACCAAAGATGTTCAGAGAGTTTTTCTAATGCAATATCACCAACTTTTTATCTACGGCAGAGAAATCATTGAGATCTTGAAGAATCGAGAGGTTATTGTTCGAAGCTCCTTGAGTGAACTTCTAGTGAAAGTATAATTTTTGCGAAACAAAAACATTTTTGGGGCATATATAGCTTTTGCCATCCATCAAGCATGGTGACCTGCTGCGGGTGCTTTCAAACTAGTCCTTTCAGCAGATTTTTCCCCAAAGAGTAAGATTTTTATGTATGAAAATTCCTTGTGGTCTGCTTTTGGGTGTGCTCCCTATTGTGATAATAATATTCGCAAGTAAATTTTCAAATAATGAGATGAATGAATTCATTATGACTTTGTAAAAAATAATAAGAAGAGGGGTCTGGATTATGCTAATCCCAGAAGGTCCCATTCGAAGAAAGTCACATTAGAGGTAATTTAGGTTTGCAGGAAGTCACTATGCGGCAAGTCACTTTAGCGGCAATTCACATTAGTGGCAAATTACATTGGTGGCGAGTCACGTTTGCAGCAAGTCACGTTTGCAGCAAGTCACGTTAGCGGCAAGTTACATTGGCGGCAAGTCACCTTTGCAGGAAGCCACATTGATAGCAAGTCACATTGATGGCGAGACACATTGTGGCATGTCGCAGCCAAAAAAATGTCCAGTCCACAAAGAATGGGCGAAATCTCATCAAATCGCAGTCGTGGCAGGTCACATTGCAGCATCTCATATTGGAAGAAATGATGAGGCTATCCAAAATTAGCAAAAGTCAGTGGCTTTGCTCTCATTATTTCTTAGAACAATTACAGTGGTGTCTTTCTACCCCCATAGACATGAGGAAAGGAGTATCACAGGGGTGTCTTTTCTCACTAGCCGAATTTTTGTAGACTTCGAATTTTTCAAATGTGATTTGATGTCAGTGTTACTTACCGCTGATTTTACCTATTGCAAGAAAATGAATCGTCTGCGTCAAGATTTAAAATCGAACTTTTTACCCATGATTTTTGTTGGAACATAATAAAAGGTGTTGGGGAAGTTAAAAAATAACTGCTCGTGGTTTTTGTTGAACCTTCAGTGACTGTGCTACCTGAATAAACTTGTATTTATTTATTTATTTAGGTAATGTGAAGCTGCTAATTCACAAACCCCAAGTTATATCACAGAAATGAACTTTCATGTTTGTAGTTAAAAATTTGAATAGTTATAGTGCTCAGACTAGCGTAAAGCTTTTTCCTAAGAAGAATCCCTGTACAACCAAACCGTCCCTGCTTAGCCAGAAGCATGAACATTTGAAAAAACTTAAAGGACTTTTGAATACATAAGAAATTGGAATGGACCTAAATATCAAGGCTATAAATATGAGGATTTTCCAAAGCACATTTGCTGAATATAAGGCTGCAGGCTTTTATCAATCAGTACCAAATTTATTCAACTCTTTCGAGGTTCCAATGAACATGTTTTTACAATGATTTCAATTTATATTTCTATCATTTTGTTTTTCTGACCTACCCTTTTGATCATAAGAAGGTCGTGTACTATCAGTTCAGATGATAACTTGATAAATAGTGATGAGAATATTGATTTAATGGAGTTGAGCTAGAAAGTCCGTGCTTCTACCAACAAACTACAAATAGATTGTATATTTGCTACTATATGCAGACTGAACGCGGACAAGCCTTTTCTTGCGTCCTCTCCATTGTTTCCCCTTAGTTCTCCAAGTCTCTTCATCCACCCCTCTTCTTCCATCCTTAAATCGCTGCTTCAAAGTTCACGAACGAGGCCAGTGCACACGAATTTGCCTACCCCCACCACCACTAACTAGACTCACGAGTTGGTTCCGGCGCTTTCTCCAGATTTCTCCAATAAAGTTTCCGTGCATTTTTCCTTTACACTTCTTCCAGACTTAGGACTTGCAGCTTGAAGCGTCAACACTTTTTTCATTACTGGCGTGTTTAAAAAATGTGGAAAATAGCTGTTGTTAAAGAATAAAGTAATAATACGGTCTTATGATTAGTGAATATACATTTCGCTGAATTAGCTACTGTCAAAAACGAAATACTAGCAAATAAGCGAGCTATTTTCCGGGCCCTAATATCATATGCAAGTTATAATTTGAAATATTTTCCAATTCGCAAAAACAATGGCGTTTATTGAATTGATTTCGAACGTTTCAACCTTCACAGAAGTAAAGCGGATCATTTCGGAATTAATTCAAAGAATTAAAGTTTACCTCGTAGAAATTTACGTGAGCCTTGACGAACGAAATCGAATCTGCTAATTTTTCCGCTTTTGAAAAGGAACATTTTTTCTGACAAAAAGTTTTCTGTCTATAATTTTTCTCCTCCTTCCTCCAGTGCTTCTCATTTTTATATAAACTACAGATTGAACATCTTCTAACCCTTCAACGAATTTTCTTTTTTATATTCTATACCCAATCCAAATTCTTAAATTTTTCTCGGCCAACATTGACCCAAATGGAGGTGACATACTTTTATTTCTGTAGCGGGAAGAATCATGCGTATGGCAGAATGAATCGCAAGTTCTAAGTCTACGTAAATTCTTTTTGGAGCAAAAATTAGGTTCTATTTTTTACATTCTGAAACTACAAAAGAAAATGCGTTAGAATAAGAGATTGCACTTTTCCCGAGAAGCATGAAGAAAGACAGAGGTATATAGATATTCCGCGATAACCCGTGAATTGTAATAATTTGCGTGAAATATTCTGGTCAGCTGTAAAAAGTTCCATCAACAAAAAGAGTTTAAAGCTGACAAAGAAACGTGAGATTTAAGATCGTTGAGAACAAAACAAGATCATGATTCTCATCATTTACAAGCGAAAAATTTTCTTCCCTATTCGTCTTGATAACCATACTATCAAATGAATCGTGAACATCGATTATGCTTTTTGGCAATCGCGTGATTTTAGATCTCCTTGCTGTACCCACATTATTCCTAACGAGAATAACATCTTGAATAGATAATGTTTCTTTGTCATCTTTTCTTAATTTTTTGCATAAAAGTTTTGAAGGTCTAGAAGCAATATCATCTATTGCCTTCCTTTTGATGACATTGCTTAGTTTTTGCCGAGTCAAAACTTTTTGGCTGTCACTTTCATGGCTATGTAGAATATTTTTATCGACGATTCCGTTCTTCGTGTCTAATTTGAGAAAACATTTACATGTTCGAATAATGCAAGTCCAGCGTTGAATATTATTACTTAAATTTTTATGGAAATTAAACTTATATCCATCAATAATTAGAAGTTTCCTACCCCTTCCATTTGTAATTGATTCCATCTTTAGAGCAAAACGAACACGAAAAACTAACACAAAACTGACGCAAAGACACTGAAAGTCACCAATTCTTAGCTCTAAGAAGTATGAGTGCGCAATGCCAAAATTTTGATGTCATTCCGTTCGGAAAGACGTAGGTTGAGAAATCAGTCAAAAGGAGATAGTGATAGGTCCCCCGTACCCCCCGCACTTTACCAACCAAGACTCTGGGAAGTAGAGGGGATGGGACGCTCCTGCTGGAGCTCATTAAGGGATCAGGAGACCCGAGAACGAATTCGAGGGTGTTTCTGACCGCGGGAACGAATTCGTGTGCAGCCAACGAGGCCACTTGATTACCATTTTTCTGTTCCATATTTCTATTGACTAGATAGTTCAGGAAGTGAATTGTGGCAATTATGAGTTGTTATCATTCTTCTCATAAAGCCTGCCATTTGCGTTGGATGCTTCCTTTTTCATCCACCTGTCTTCCCATCCTCTCCCTGAGAACTTCCGCATAGATTTTTTGAACAAAGCGATTGAAATTAGGTCTAAACAGATTAGTCAAACATAATGTCAGATATCTCCAGTTACTGCGCAAGAGAGATCGTAATAATTGCAAGAGTACGAGGATTTAATAAACAAGAATTACAGATCACATAGCCCTAACGCAATGAAAAAAGAAACATGTTCTTTGTAATCTCTCTAATTGGTATATCGACGAAAGTAGCTGAACAATAGCGTCGTGCAAGAAAGTAGCAAAAAGTAGCAAAGTTGTAAACTGCAAAAGAGCTCACTATGACCTCTCCCTCTTCTTATTCACACAGGTTTTTCCCTCTTGTTATGATTGCCTTATTTTTTCACTATCATTGAGTCAATGCTTTAATGTTGCTCTTTCTTTCTGACGTTGTATGCACCTCATGCCTTCTTTTTTATCTCATTACTCATTCCACCCTCATGTATTTTCACATCTCAGAGGCGCATTTGATTTTTGAGATCATCAGTCCCCTTTTGCTCTCCAAATATTTTGCGATTCCCTTAACTCTCATCTATTTAAAGTTTTATTAAATTCATCTTCCGTTGTTTTATCTCCTATTCATCGCTTTGAAACTTGTTCATCTCTCTATATCAGCTTTTTTCTTGTATCTTGCTTCCTCTTCTATGCATTTCCTTGACCCCTCCTTTGGACCGTCCACACCGGGTCTGGTATCTATCCCTTTCTTTCATTTCTTAATCATTCTATCAAACTGAAGCCGATGGTATAATGAACGCAGACAGAAAGAGAAGATATAAATTGAGACCAGAAAACTGTACAATTTCAATTTTTGAATCCTTTTTCAGTATCTTCACAGATCAATTGCTGCTGCGTAAAAATATATCTAGGAATGTATTTGTTCGATTATATTTAGATGTTTGATAATTTTCTAATTGTCCAGAATTTTCCGGAATTAATAGAAACTTTTATTTAATGCATTGAAGGTCAGAGGATTTCCAAAAG
This sequence comes from Neuroterus valhalla, assembly GCA_011762715.2. NCBI lineage: Eukaryota > Metazoa > Arthropoda > Insecta > Hymenoptera > Cynipidae > Neuroterus > Neuroterus valhalla. The sequence goes on along the minus strand of WSXT02166372.1, from coordinate 11,994 downwards.
TTTGATAATCGATGATATCAACCTTTTATTTAAGTGTAAACGCTCATGTCATAAAGTCACGCCATTCACGTCAGACGCACTGATAAAAATATCAAAACGTTCATTAACATGCACTGAAAATGGCTTCTGACTTTGGCGGATGATTTTTGTAGTTCCTGGTACGATATACCCCTCATACGCATAATTATTCTTAAAAAATGTGATCTTGGACCTATCTCAGTGAACAGTGGGTGTTTCAGCTTACATTATTAAATCATATTCTTCCGTCTCTTCAAAATTAAACGGGTGTATTTTCGGCAATAAATATTCAATAGGAATTTCTTCAAATATTGCACAGTAGTATACTCCTTAGTGAACAATAAACATTCCAATGATTGCAAATATAAAGACAACGCTATAAATCTCAGAGATGTGCATATGTGACGTGCGCTGAAGAAAGGGGGCTCAGTCTGATACACGCGACCTGTGTGAGAGAGGAAAACTAAAATATCAGCTATAATAACGCTCGAAATCGATTTCCGATTGTTTTAATAAAAAGAGCAACACGAAAAGTGAAGAAAGGTGTAAAAACCTAGATTTCGATTTTTCTAGAGTAAGCCTCCTTTCTTCGGCGCACGTCACATATGTCTCAGATTCAGAATCAGAATATCGATCTGCAGAAGAATCAATAACAATATTCCATCGCTCTCGTGAATACGATGGAAATGAATATGGCGTCTCGACTTCTACTGAATTTCTAGAGAGATTTTTCAGCTCATCTCCCAGCGGTTCTCTGAATATTTTTCGGTGTAGTAGTTCTTTAGATTCAGAAGGCTAGAAAACTTTTAAAATTGGAACCGAAGAATACTGAGATTCTGTCTCCTTCGTCGCATTGTTCTCGACGTCCAATCGAGATCCCTGATGAGGCCTTACGTTTGATGCTAGAAGCGATAATGAAACACTGACCAGAAAGCGGAAAACCTATAACATCTAATATCTTTGATATCTTTTAGTATTTCTCCAACTTATTATGTACTCTACGGAAATTCCTGAACTCATCATAACTTAGTAAATACTTCATTCCGGCCTTGCATTACACAATTTGTAAAGTAATGTAATTTTAGATAAAAGTTATTGAATATCTGAGAATCTCTCAGGAAATTCGAGAATATTGAAGGGCGAGCACGGACATAGCAAAGCATTGCAGAAAATTAAAAAACACCTTCCCTGAATTCCTTATTTTTCAGAGATCTTCCGTACACAGTTACCTACCAACAAGCATTGCAATACGACCAGGTTCGATATAGACTAAACAGTGGAATAAAACTGCTTCAAAGCACAGTAGAAGAACTCCTTACAAGGATAATTGCATCTAGAAATTTGATTCCTTATGGGATGTTGTACATGTCAAAAGTTTTAAATGAAACACTGACTACCAAATTCCCAAATACACCTGAAAAGGATGTTTTGAAAGTCATCGGAAACTTCATCTATTATCACTTTATTAACGCAGCGATAGTTGCTCCTGATGCTTTTGATATTATATCGCTGCCAGTCGACCGATCGTTGTCGAATGATCAAAGGCGAAATCTTGCTAGCATCGCGAAAATTTTACAGTTTGCGTCTTCCAAGAAAGGAGTAAGTGTTTTAATTTTCAGTGTGTTCACAATTGAAAGTAGCCCTATGCATCGCACACACTCTTCCGATTCTCTTGGCTTCCGAATCTGACTGTAGCAAACATGTTATTCAACTATGGTCAGCCTACATGATAATATATTAAAATTAATTTACTTTTAGTGTTTCCTAAAAATGTAGGAAGTGAATGATCCAGTCCAGAAAGCGCTCCAATCAGGTAGCCTGACTCCGGATTCTGCAAGTATTTGTAACTAGATACACATTCATGGTCGATGCATAGGGATTATTGAAAGCTTTCGTGTCGTTTATTGTACCTACTAACATGTAAAATGTATCATTATCTTTATCTATTCCTATTCTTTTAGTTTGGTGATGAAGCAACGCATCTGGTTTGCCTTAATCCATTCATAATTAAATGCCACGAGAAATTCAAGAACTTTTTTCGATCTTGTTGCCAAATCGAAGAACTGGAAGATATTTTCAGTATCCATGAATATACGGAAGCTACTTTGATAGAAAAACCTGAAATATGTATTTCGTTGCAAGTAAGTGCTTAATGTAGTATTGTTTTCGGTCAGTGGCCCTTGACATAAAATGTGCTTAATGCGCAGGCATACCAGCGCTTCTGCAATTCTTCAATATTGCGATTACGTCTTTAATAGTCTTTAATGGAACATTTAAATTGTCACACGTATTTAAAAGTATATATCTATAAGTCTTGTTGTTATTCGAAAAATATGAAAATTTTCGTTTTCTATATGGTCCTCCTGAACTACAAGAGATACACAAAATAGCATATTCAGTTTGATTGAAAAAGAAGTGCAGTATGATCGTCAAAGTAGAGGCATCCAAATGAAGTAACAAATCAAAGGGTTCATTCAATGAACATTACTTTTTAAAATGAACTTGCAGGAAATATGCGACACACATCAACTCGTGCTGGAGTATCAAGATCAGATCGCTCCTGATCCTCTAGATCCCGTTCATGAACTTTTAGAAGATTTGGGCGCTGTACCTACCGTCGCTTCATTATTAGGTCTAGGTATGGATAATTATAAAATATTTTCAATTTAGGTCTAAGTATGGATTATTCGGTTCCCAACATCTCAGGTCTATAAAATTTTAAATAGGCACAAAACTCAAACATTTAGCTACATGTGGCTTCGAATGAAGAAATCGACCTATGTGCACAATTCTGAATTCACGAGAAAACTCGGTAAAGATATCAAACTTTTCTGGGATCTCTTGAGTAGGTAGCGGTGGATTCTCGGAATAGCTTCCTCCTACACCAACTTGTTTCCCCTCTAGAGTCTCGCAAAGACTTGACTCACAGCTAAAAGATAGATGGAGAGGGAACTTCCCTAAATTGGAGCCAGAGGTGGGGAAATGGATTTTATAGCAGAACCACTAATAAAAAAAGGATAATATTTCTTAGTATGCCAGGATGCTGTCACGAATTTTCTTTGAAGAGACTTTTGAATACCTGGACCTTTGAACGACCCCAAACTCCAGTGCTGTTGAGGGTAAAATATAAGATGAAAAGCCTGCTCCAATGTACAATATTTTCATTTGAATACCTATAGAACCAGAAACAATGTACATTTTGAAACTCCTAATGTTCCAAGCTAAACAATTTGGAGCTTTTAGGCTGAAAAATTATTATTCTTCAGAACTATGCATTTAGAATTTTATGATTTTAATTCGGGAACGTAAGAGCTTTAAGGATGATGAAAATCAATAATAGATTTTCGTATCGAAATTTATAAAATTTCCATTCGTTCTGAAGCTGATCCTTTTCCAATCACTACAAGTGTACGTCCATATTGAAACGACTCACTTTGTGGAATCTTGTTTTCGAGATATTCGCGTTTTTGTAATACAGGATCAAAATTAACGAATTTTGGTTTTCAGTAGAAAATTGCACTATAAAATTTACCTAATCAATAAGCACTTTGAACAACTTCCAGGTTTTGTATTCCAAACACGGCTCAAAACCCCTAAAAGATCTTAAAGCTCAGTTTAGAATGTTTCCGGAAATTCAAGGAAATTTCATAATTGAAGTGCCGGGTTGGTTCGGGTTTCTGGGCTGTGTCGTGATTTCGGGGACACAGGTTCGCAAAGTGTTTTGAAATATCGGGCTCGCCAAAAATGCTCGATACTCCGAACTGGCCCAAAACTCTGATTCGAACATTTTCTTTAATTTCCTTTATACGCCCTCATTTTTGAGGCTGGAGAATTTAATTTGTTTCTAAAAATTTGAATTACTTATCTGAGGAAATGCTTTGATGCGTAACTCTACATCGACAAAGTAGGTCGTTTCAATATAGACTTACACATATAGTATTCATAATTCGAAACTCAAAACATTGTTTTTTTTTGCATTGTCGGAATTGGAAAATTTGAGAGGAATAATTTTTTGCATTTGTTAGGCAAAACTTACATTTCTAAAAAGGTGAAAAACATTGATTGTGGATTTATTAATTATAGTTTGTGTTTAATTACTGTTTGGTACAGTGTTAACATTCTATATTTAAAAAAATTTGTTTTTAAATGTAATTTTGTAGAATTCCGCGAGTTCCATTGATTTCCAGACTACTATTATTTAGCACGAAAAATGCTTTCTTTCCAATTTTGTATTATTACTTGTTTCATAATCACTATACATGAAAAATGTTTGTAATGCATTTTGCACGAATGAAATAATTTCGAAATTTAAAAAAAATTCAAGTTTTCAAACTTTCCGGCACCACTAAAATTTTTTCTCCGAAATTTGAAAAAACTATGTTTTTTTTTGTCAGTAAAAGAAATTTTGGTATTCAGTAGAACTTTCATTGAGAGGAATTTAAAGGACTTATTTCCGCTTTTCTAGTTCCTCAAGCTAAGAATGCAAAGGTATACAACTAATCTTAGAATAAGGGCGGGTGGAATTATTATGTAAAAATATCTTGAAATACGAAAAGTATTTAAAATAATATTTGGGTATCAGGTCATCTTTACTATCACAGGTAGAAGAGAAATAGTTAAAATTCCAGATACGTCTTCTAAATGTTTCTTCAAACTTACCCATCATCAGTAGGGATGTGGGCAATAAAAAGTGAAAATTATTATATTATTGTAATGATGGAGAAATGTGAAAGAAAGCCGTTGTTTGTAGGAATCTCCATGGGCAGAAGTTTAAGGTTGAACTTTCATTTTGGTTTTGAATAAGTTCCTAATTTTTGAAGGTAAGGACGAGTGTCACCAAAAATATTTTTGTGTCGACTCTGTTTATCCATACAAAGCTTGCTCATTGCTTATTTTCTTCAACTTCTGAAAAAATGAGAAATTCTTCTTGAAAGCGAGTCCAAAGATATTCAAGACTTTCGAATATTTAAAAAGGAATAAATATTGTTTAAAATGCGCTCAAATTCTGACTTGTGTATCAGTATGGCATACGCTATACTTTGGAGCTTTCGGCTGCGCAGGGTCGCGACTAACCCCATAAGAGCGACAAATACAGTAGAATAGCATTCTTAGGGCCGCTTTGTGTCTCTAGATGTACGTCGTTCTCGCGTAAATAGTCCAGCTGGATAGTATGTGCCATAGGTGGATAGGATGTTTATAACATGGTCTACACCTATTGGTGGAAACTTGTTGGCGTAAAATAAAGCTACGGTATGCTGAGGTGGAAATGACTCACGCAAAAATTAAACTCTTCGGGCCTGAATTAAGCTCAGATGATTGCACTGTCCCCACTTTTGATATTGAGGTCCAGGCCAAAGATCTCAGCCGCCTTCTCCGCGGCTTTTCGGAGGAATGCTCCTTTTCTAATTATTTCTTGATTCCTGACAATTTTCAGGAGAGGACCTTACCGTTCCTGAAGATGCTGGTCGTTCCCAGAATAATTCGGTTATAGAGGCATCGAAGATTAGGAAGTCCATACCCGCCTTTGTGGGATGCAATATAAGCCCAAAACGAATAAGTTGATATTCAAGCTTTTCTTCATATGAATGATTTATCGTGTAGTGATGCCAAGGAGCTTGAGCCCGTTTTTCGTATATAGAACTATCCCAAACGAATAGAGTAGAACCCGATGTAAGCATTTCAGTAGCAGATATCTTGTTTATCGCCGACAGATTGGACGGTCAAATCTGTTGAAGAAGATGTTTGTACCAGCTTCGGGTAGCCTCCTTCACTTCGCAGCCTAGTGCGATTCAATCGTGACGGGAAGATTGAATAAAGCTGGTGAAAAATCGGTTTATAACTCCGGTTTCATCTATCACTCAGGGGCGTAGCGAGGCGGGGGTGTTGGGGGTGTGACACCCCCCCAAACTCCTGTAGCGAGTCGGAATTTTCGTATGAGTCGGCATTTTCGTGCCGAAGTCGGCATACTCAGTAAATTTGCCAGTAAAGTTGGCTGGTCAGGCAAGAAATTTCACGATTCTGCTCCAGAATGGGAGTTATCAGGGGAAAAAGGATTTAAGTTCGTTTTTTCGCTCGCGGAAATATCAGTGCTCTCTGTGCACGAGCACAGGAGTACCAAGTACACTCGGTATACTCGTTTATATGATAGTCGGCTCGTTGTGTACAAGCTGACGAAGAGGAGTATAGTCGGCAAGCAAGAGCTCGTACTGTGGCACCACTAATACTTATCTTGACTGTCTCACTCTGTAGCTGTCTCTAGCCTGCCGACTATACTATACTCATACTTTATACTGTTAAAAAAGCAAAGTTAGAATCAACTCTGAAGCATACCCTATAAAAGTCCCACCATTTTGAGTAAGCGGCAAGCGGAGTAGAAGGAGACGAGTAGAAAAAGAATTCCACATCATGATGTGGCGAACAACTCCGAAGAGAGTGTTTGCAAGTTTTCACTCTGAATGCACTTCAAAACCTTCTACCAACTCTATTTTACACTGGAGTAAAATATGCGGAGTTGAATGTAATCGATACTGAGTTGATTTTATACTCTGAAAAATTATACTTTCAACTCCGCTAGCCATTCACTCCGCAGATTTTAAACAGTGTACTTCCTAGTTGCTCATGCTCGTACGTCACAATACGCTATAAACCGAATTGAATTTCGAAATCAGGTGAATTGACGAGGACAAACCAGCAGTGCTTTTTTCAATATAATTTTACGAATGATTAGGGGTCGTGATATATTGAAAATTGTATATTATTATTGAATCCGAAACGTCGTGTATTTTTCGAACGTTTTGTTCTGTCTAGATGCACCAAAAAAACTGAAACCAGACTGTTGTGAGCTCGATGTTCGCCTTTTCGCATTATGTATTATTCATATTTTTCCAGATAAAAAGTTGTTAAAATATATAATTCGAAATTCGTAGTATGTGTGAATTTCACAAAATAGGTACAAAATAGGTAAATATAGATAGTAATTTTTTGGACTGCGGAAATTTCAAGCTTTGTAAGGTTTCAGAGTGAATTATGAGCCTAAGTTGTGACTCCACATAGAGTTAGATTACCCCCACTCAAACACAGAGTGAAAATTCACTCCGAAAGAGTGAAAATCCACTCCGAAAGAGTGAAATTTACCTTCTAAAGAGTGGATCATCACTCTGTAAAAAGTTGAATTCAACTTTGAATCTAGGGTTACAACCCACTTTTAAAAAAAAGTGAAATTCGACTTTTTATAGAGCAATGACCCACTCTTTTGGAATGAAATCCCAGTCTATCAGAGTTGATTTTCTCTTTGGGTTTGAGTGGCAGCATTTTGACTCTATGTGGAATGAGAAGTCACTCTAAGGGATTAAGAGAGTAATAGACTATAATTTTCTTTTGAAAAAGCTTAGTTATAAAAAGAAATGAACAGTTATTTCGGAAAATTTGTTTTGAAAATATTGAAGAATTTTTAATTGTTTTTGAGAGATGCGATTACAATTAATTCAAAAATGTTTTACATTTTTACTCCATTTCTTCTTTATCTTTCATGAAAAATGTCATGTGCAAAATCAAAGTTCTGACGAAGTCTTTATAAAGTGAAAATTTAAATGTCGTCGATGGTTAGGACATGATCAAATTTATTTTGAAATCATGCAAAGAAATGAATGATGTTAACCAATTGAATAATTTGATCGAAAGCTCTATATCATTCACGAAAAAAACTCGATATAAACCCGGAAAGTGTCTTCGCTAAGCAACATATAAAAGGTCAAGCACCAAAAAAACTCGATGAGATTCCTGAAACTGCGTTTACTTTCGATCTTTTCACGTTCTACCGTAAGGAGTTCGAAGCGGTGTATCATGTGTTTACGACCAGTGTCAAAAAAAAACTCCGCTGTTGAATTGCGACCCGAATCCTTCAAACAAGAACCCGAATGCATTAAGGTATAAATGCAATAACTTCTTGATTTATGTGATGAATGTGAAAATTTTGGCGAGATTTCAAAAAATGCGTACAATTTACGACAGATTTTGCTGTGGGCCTACAAAATCGTTTGATTTGTCTTGACTTCACCGGTAACTTTGGCCTCATGTGAAGGATCTTTTAGTAAACTGAAATTGGTCATGGATTACTTTGGGCAACAATCGTCTAGATTCTCTGATGGTACTTTTTCTGCGAAAGATATTGTAAGCAAAATGAACGTTTCTAAAGTTGTACAAACTTGATCCCAATTGAAAAACCGAAGGCTATGTCTTTCATAATCAAGTGATTTTTTATATGTAGGTATAGAATCAAACTGATTCAGTCGGCAAATTTTTCTAATCGAGTCGGCATTTTAAATATGACACACCCCCCCAAACTCATAAGGCTCGCTACGCCTCTGCTATCACTAATTTGATTTTTGTATCCACTCGAAGACTCTTTATCAACTTAATTATTTATCGATTTTCATCTACCTTTTCCTAACCTCCTTTTGATTAGATAAGGAAGTTAATGCATTTGATTAAATTTCAATTGAGTCATTTTTCCATCATTAAATTTTTTGTAAATGACATCTTACAACAATGCGAGGGTCTTTCGTTTCATGTAAAAAAGTTGTTAAAGAAACGCTGCTCTAAATGCTCTGCGTCATAATCATAGATCTTCAAGTTGTCTATATAAAATTTTTGAGTGCCCTTATGCTCATGATCACTAGCTCCGCCGCAGAATTACCCATGAGAATCGCGTAGTGCGGAAGACAATGGCAGCAGTGTGATCCAGAAGTGGAGTTTCCATTATCGAACGATTTTTTCCAGAAGAAAAAGTGAATCTGGTTTTCCGAATGAGAATCAATCTTTCTATTTATCCCACTATATATGGATGGACTTGTAAGCTTCCCAGCAGACAGATGATAAGTCCGTGGGAAGTTGAATCAATAGCTTTGTGGTAATCTGGAATATTTGTTTATACTCTTCCCCTGTTACGGGTTTTGAGAGTCTCGGCATAACCTTCTCTCTATTCCTTCGCACACCTCACCACTAACTCAAAGGTGAGGGGGACCTACAGTCTACGGTGGGTTCCGCACCACCAAGAGCAACAGCTACCTAATACTTGGAGAACCTAAAGAACTCTAGAGGTACCGGGCTCCCGACTCTCCGTGGCCCGCCGAAGCTCTTCCAGAGTGCGAGGCGGGAATCGAACCCACAACCAGATAGAAGCGTGTGTCTAAAGCTCAGCCTTAGCCCCCAAGACCAACTGACCACTCAGCTTTGTGGTAATCAATCCGGGCCATCGACAGATAGCATTGGTAGTCTCTAGAGTCTTTCCAGGCACTCCAGCCGCGCCTCTTTTTCATCCACGTTGTTCGTAAATCTTCCTCCATTCTTGGGTTGGACATTCCACCTTTCTTCAGTAGAAGCACGTTGCGTCCTAACACTAGCCACTACGGAATAGGCATCTCTGACTCCAAGTGCAAGGTAAAGATTCGGACCAGATGTGCGCGAGTAGAAGTAAACTTCTTCCACCAAAAGTTCCTAATATCATCTGGTCCAGTAGCGGAGAAGTTCTTCGTGCCTCTTTATGCTTTCTTTACCTCCTCAGCAGTAATTGGTGGGAATTTCTTCTTGGACGTTATGAGGGCATTGCACAGCTCCCTGAAACGTATGATGTTTTTATTACCTTCATTCAATGAGTGTTGCAGTTCGCAAAGCTCCATCAACGTGAACTTTTTTGTTTGGATGTGATTTTAGTAGACCTGGTACTTCTTCTTCTTCACCTTAGCACCTATGCCTTCAGCTTAGACTACCTCTTCATTATGCACATCTCTAACAGGGATTTCATTAATAGAGGGCTATTGTCCTGCCTCCATTTTGATTATATTTATTTCAACCTCTGAAAGCTATCTGTTGACAGATATTGATCGTTTTTGGTGTGCTCGATTCTGTTCCTTCATTCTTGTGGCTAGATGCGGGTACTCAAGTAAGAAGAGACGAATATGTTCTCTTTTCACTTTCTGCCCCTTATTCCTTGCCGCAAAATATAGGCGCAGAAGATCTCTGTTCATATGGTATGTCCATTCCAATCGCCTCCTTGGTAGCTGAATCTTCACTACAGCCTTTGGTTGACTCGGCCTGTCTTGTTCTGGAAGATATTGTGGTAGTGGATCATCAAGAAGTTGCGCAGGAACATCAAGAACGTGATGGCATTGTGTTGTATAGGGGAATACTTCGCAGTATACTTTGTCCTTCAATTGTGTCAATTCGCGCGTTTAGTCTAAACTTTGCACCCTCATAATAGAGATGCATCAACCCTTTACTCATTGACGTATTCCAGTCAATGGTCTCCCAGAGTATTCTTGTTGAGGTTGTTGGCTGCAAATCGCTCACGCTAGCCAAAGCATCCTCAGCAGGTACACCTGATATTCTGCTGTCCACCGTTTCTCGCAGATTTTCTTGCTGACCAGATTGTTGATTGGTGAGATCTGTCTGACCATCACGCAGCGCACCATGATCACCGTCCCGTATGCTGTAGCACTCAGCGATGGTTCCATGAGTACGTTAACGATCCTCGGGAAGCGATCACTGTCTTGGAACATTTGAAATCTCCATCATTTTGTGTTTTGGTGCTTTTCTCAGTCCCTTTCTTCTTCGTTTTCGGTCAGTCTGTCATGGGACACCCTATCACTTGCAATGCTACTGCCAACATAGTCATAAAAGTCATGAGGGGGTGTTCAAGTATTACGCAAGCATTCTGGAAGGGGGGGGGGGGTCGAGAATTGGAAAATTGATGCTCACGTAATACTTGAATAGCTCCTGAGAGAAAATCTCGAGCCCTACCGCGACGTCAATGCGATAACACGTTCTAAAGAGTTATTTTTATTTTGTAATATTTTTAGATTCTAATTTCAATTTACAAGTTTTCTTGTTTTTCGAAAGCTTTATATTATATTTGTATTTCATATTGCTTATTACATTATTTATTATTAGACTCATTTTTATCTCAGGCTTTAGATAAGTACAGCCTTATATGTCAAAGGCTTTTTTGTCAATAATTTGATTTTTTTTTATCTTTTACACAAGGCAATCCTAGTATATATCATCAGCTACGAACGCATTGTTGTGATGCAATCAAGTAAACTGTTAAGAGAAGTATTCCTCATTTGACATATTGGGCAGCCTGGTATTTACCCCATGATCCACGGATCCACAGAAGTGCTTACATTGTTTTCATTACTAGATTTAGATTTATCACTCCATGTATACCCTCTTCGGGGTTTCACATATCTATATTCCCCCCTCCCACAGGAGATTGTCAGACATTGAACCCTTCAACTCGAATCCTTTCCCGAAATCCCCAAGAACCATAACTCTCATAATAAGCCTCCAAGCAATGCCTGTCATACTCAATCCTGTGGGATTTTTAATATCTGAAACCCCTACCGTCTGCAGCCGGATTTTTCATTTAAAACGCTCGCATTCGCCAGAACATTTGATTAGAGGAGAGGAAAACTGCAGAAAACCAAAACTCCTGAGCGCAGTCGATTATTGACAGACGAGTTCAGATATAGGCATTCGATCCTCGGCGTCAAATCTCACGCTCGACAGTAATTAAACATGGTGAAAACACGACTAACGCAGCTACTGCCGTCGGTTGTTTCTATTACTACTATTATGCCATTAAGTCAAATCCCTTTTGGGGTGAGCGTGATTGTTTTAGTTCCAGTCATGATATTCTACTAGGGATAAAAAAATTCGAAGGAAAATCAGTGTCTCTACTAAAATTCCGAATAACAACATAAAGATAAAAGAAGGATAAACAAATGGAAAGGCGATCTCTTAAATCCCTTCTTTCTTTTTTTATCTTTTGTCTTCTATTATTTTCATGATTTTCAAAACATACAATTATACTAGACAACCGTTAGAATACCTTCTCGTTCAATACCGAAACAATGCCCAAAATACGTTACGAATTGTGAATCGTAACAAAAATAAACACACTAAAAGAAAATATTATAC
>WSXT02166361.1:0-23855 GCA_011762715.2 Neuroterus valhalla | reverse complement strand
AATCGAAAATAAAAAAGTTCATCCACTTATACTAGTTTATGTTTGAATCAAACGTGAACAGTCTTCTTTTTTATAACCTTACTATTTTTTGAGATCAGTAGAATTGACAGATGATGAGGGAAATTATAGGTAACTCTTTTTTTTCCGAATACGAAACAAATATGCAAAAATTGAATGAATGAAAAAAAAATTGTATAATTTAGTGAAAAATGGAAGTACCTAATGTAACATTGACCTATTAAATAAACATATGTGCGAAGATTTCTCAGTAATCGCACTCAGCTTCATTGCTCTTGCTTGCTTTTATCATAAGTAAACAAAAGATAAATATCTCTCAATCTCATGTACATAGCGGTCGTTATTCACACATTGTGCCTTTGTATCATTCGAGCTCAGCAAGAACAAAAACAGTAAGAATGTCACCAGGATTATGCGTGAACCATTCAATTGTTTCTCTCAATGTAATAATTTGTTTGTTTAACCTAAATTAGCAGTGACGTCAAACAATTTATTATATCTATTTTTGCGCCTCCGCACAAATTCTATTCAAACTCTTCTTAGAGATTTACGGCAAGGTTTTGAAGCTTAGTGATGCAATAAAGTTTGATATATAAAGCAGTGAATAGATTCGAAATTCCTTCTTCACCATTCACGGAATTTATCAAGGATGAAGATTTCCAGCTACATCCTGATCCTTACCTCTGCAGTTTATCTGGATTTTGTTCGTAAGTGTAATTAAGGTGACCATATGTTCAGATCTTACCTGAATACCCTAAAATTAAGGCGTGCGACTTAGATTCTACGTGTTTTTTAACATTTCCTGGGTTCTCCAAATTAAAAATTATTAGTTTTTTGATGATATGAACCCTGAATCATATTAGAGTTTAATGGTTCCCAAATTCAAGATGCATTTTTATCATAATTTATCGATTTTTATTCTTTCTCTTTTCTTTTTGTCTACGTTTCGAGCCGTGTACGTTGCTTCACTCAGAATTCCCTGCTCCCAAGTAGATTATTTCTGAATCCATCATTATGATAAGATGTTCCCAAGTATGACTTTTCCACAAAAGCCATCTTCTTCCAATCCATGAGTGAAATTATCGCACGTAACTTTGGATAACATGGCCTTGGGGTAATAAGTGATGCGGACTTTTCCCTTTGCACCTTGCTCATATTTTCGTTATTTAAAAATTCACGGAAAATTAAATGCACGTATTTAGATTCAATCATATGGCCCACATGAATTCAATGGTAAGAGAATCGCTAGTTCATCTTTTTTTGTTGCACATAATTGAATACTTTTGGAAATATTGCAGATGGTTCATCATCGCTGCCATCAGGACAATTAAATCCAGTGCCACTCAATGGGATCCAATGGGTCGATGTGAAAACAAACAATCAACAACTGAGGATGAAAAAAAATCCTCGGGATGGAAAATTGATTGCTATTGAGATCCCTGGCCAGAAGCCTTTAGAAACTGTCCCAGGGCGTATGAAGCGTATCATCGATTACGAGAAAGATTTAGAGTTTTTCGCACAAGTAAATCCTTACACTGGAAAATGGATCGCAGTTGCCCCATTGCCTCCAGATTACGAATCAATTTTACCATCTCTTCCAATAAACACGTCACGTGTTCGTCCTGGAATATTCCACCGTTTCTGACCAGCCAGAGGAACGTCCTATTGTTCCGAAAGAATGTGTTTTGAGACAAATAGACGATGCTTTTCTCTGAACGCAGTTCTTCTCCTGAGTGAAAGTCTTCGAAACATATTCTTGCTGAATGCTTGCTTATGGTCGAGCACCAGAACGATCTTTCGACAGGATTGCTTCAGAACTGGTTTAGTATCATTGAATTTTCTTGACCTCACTTCCTGCAGAATCTGTATTATTGTGATTTAAATAATAAATAATATTTTAAATATCTCATTCAAAATAAGTTTGAATAAATTATGTAAGGCCATTCAATATTGACATAATTTCTAACATACCAATATTCCGATTATCATCTACTAGGAACCATAGGAATTAAGACTTCGATTTGCGAATTGCGGAAACTGTGTGAATATTCAAAAAAGCGTTCTTATGGTGTTATATTACAAAAGAAGGAATTTCAAAAATTCAAATTTAAATTCGGTTGACTTTCAGGTAGAGATAACCAAGTGGTACGAAATCATTACGTAGTCTTGAGTAGAAAGGGAATGTACTGATTGCTTCTCTTTTTTTTCACACTTTAACTTATACGTTGAGAATAGAAATCATTCCGGTTCATTCCACATCCATTTCCAAAATCATATACTAAAAGCTCAGCATTTATATTCTACGACCTCATATCTTTGCATGACTGTCCAGAATTGTGAAATCCATACCTCATAGATTTTTTCGATCAGAGAGTTTCTGTCGAGCAAATATTGATCGCGCAAAAGCGCAATGTGTCAAAATCCTCCACCAACTACATAACCAATCTCAAATACATCCCTTATTCTACATAACCCTCACTTTCCCTTACTTTATAGATTCCCTCGTCCCTGGTAGGATGACTATGTTAGAACAAGAAGAATGTATGCCTCTTCCAAGAGACTTGTCTTGATAGTATTATGACAATGATAGTATCAATAATAATAATAATAATCATCATAAAAAAGTAATATTCAAAAATTAGGAATAGTAGCACTTAAAACATGGTAGCTCTAAAAACCATCCAGAGGTGACGCAAGTTACACTCCGCCGCTGTGTAACAACAACACTTTTACAATACTGCTGAAGTCACAGCATGCGGTATAAAGGCCATGATAAGCTGCATGGTGGTTAGACGGATATAACTCATCAACAATCTGTCCAACAAGAAAATCTGTGGAACAGGGGAAACAGTGAAACATTGGATGTGCCTATTCAGGATGCTTTGGCTAGCGTAAGCGGTTTGTAGCCCACCACCTCAATAGGAATACTGTAGTAGAGCATCAACTGGTAATCACAAATGATAGAAGAATCAATGCTTTTGCATAACCAAAGAACGAAGTTCGAAACTTGACGCGAGAGGAGCCACAATTTCAGGTCAAGGTTTGCACCAGAGTATGCCTACTCACAGAGGTTGGTTGCTCTGAGAAAACACCCAGAGGTGATTCATGTTACCTTCAATATACGCTGCCGCTGTGTTATGACAATACTTTACGAGACGAACTTTAAATAACACTATATACTCTATATTGTTCCAGATATATTTTGGATGGTATAATGAAAATTAGAAGAATCAGAAAGAATCAGGAAGTATGCAACTAAAATCCTGTAAACAACAGTTGGTTGCTCTAAAAGAGCATCCAGAGGCGACCAACCTCACCCTCAACGCACTCTGTCGCTGCGTAATTACAACACCATGGAACGATGAATTTTAAATTACATCATACACTCAATATTGTAAGTGGACAGTTAGTTGTGGAGGCGGAAGCATGAGGGATCGACCTGCTTCAACTGGTAGCGGGTTCGATTTCTGCCACGCACCCTGGAACAGCTTTGACCGCTGAATGGTTAAGCATTTGCCTAGCCAGGAAGTGTTCATCTCCAGAGAGTCGTGATGCTAATACCCCTAGAGAGGAAGGTTACTTTTAGTACTTGAGGCTGTTGTTTGTGGTGGTTCGGAACAAACCTTAAGCTGTAGGTCACCACTAAGGTAGTGGTCGTGTGTGTAGATAAGCACAAGGAAAATGTAAACGCTTCGAGGTCACGAAGAATCATAAAATCTATCACTCAATATTGTGCCAAACATAACGTAATCCAAACAAATTTCAATATTTATAGTTAATTCTTAACATCTTGAATTACAGGCACTTGACTTAGTCCGTGACTGATGATAAGAGGGCTAATACGCTTATAGGCTAAACATGCTGGTCGAATAGGAAACGAAGGGAAAAGGGGCTAAAAGAATACTGATAGTCAACATCTCTCATGGATTCGAAATAGGTGATGATTAGGAGTTGGAGGAGAGTAGAAAACCGAAAAATCGGGAAACGAGAAAGAGGATCATATAGAGGCGACAGCTGAAGGTGAGTTGTACTAGGATCTGATTATTTTTTAGCTCGAAGCATGAGCATACGGAAGTCAAAAAGTGCCTTATGTCTGCCGTCACTGAAAGTCTCACATCGAATTTAAAGATTTCTTTTAACCCATCCAACAAATTCAGTGCTGTCCATATCTATGATATATTTCATTCCACCAACTCTTTCGGGCTTATAAAATGGCCGAATACTGATCTTAATGGGATAAACAGGAACATATAGGTTACAATCACTAGGTATTGAATGCATGACAGTATTTCGGCAATTTCAAGGGTAGTTCAGCTAGGCAGTATAGTGAGTGGATGCAATGTAGGTTTCAAGAAATGTACATATAGCAAATCATACAGTTTTCAGACTATATTATATCAGCAGGTCAAATGTTTGTTGTACTTCACAGCACCACCTGTAAAGTGGTGCAGAACAGGATATTCAGCACCAGAAACTATCGCAAGCATATTTTGCATCAGAACGTTATTCACAGGTGTCTATTGTCTGAAGATACTATTAAATTATTCTATAACATCAATTAACCTATGACTTTTAACAGGCTGCATGCCTCTCTACAGATACATTTCAAAAATCGATTAGGGCAATGAAGACTTCATCCCATACTGAGAAGTTACTATCCGGAAGGATCGTTATATCCGAGACAATCGAACCGACAGCTTTCTACGTGAGAAAGGAGTTGGGAGAAGCTATATGATCAACATTGCTTATCCTCTCAACCGAAATTTGCTATACCAAGAAAGTGCATTGTTATGGCGAGCTAAGGGATGAAGTAAAAACAATTTTAGAGCTCTTCCGACTTCGCAACCAAATCTCAACACCTCGAATTCATTGAGCATTTGACTTTGCCTGTAGCTTTTGATGGAACACTAGGTTGCGGGATTCAATAAAAAGTTAGTAGAGTTGATTGTATTAAAAAAAGTGCGCCAACAGCTAATGGTATGTGCTAGGGCTACGTCGCTTAGAAGATTCGAGATAATCAAAATCTTCACAAAGAAATGTCTATGGCTATTGGGCTGTAACGATCTCAAGCCTGAGTTTCGAATCAGCTCCCTCAGTCTTTTATATTAATAACAGGTACATCAAAATGAATGGTCTTAAATAAATCTTTCAGAGAAAAAGCTTTGATTTTCATGAGTTTGAATATAAATTATCGACAAGTTTTGTTTACAACTTAGTACCTATATGGAACAAATAGTATAAGCAGGTGACATCACATCCCAATTTTTGATTGATCAAACTATAGAATTATCATTTTCCTCTAGTTTACAGCAGCATTTCCAAATCCTGAACTATATTTTTCTTCCAAGCGGATTATTTTCTGCAAAATATATGCGTGTCTTACAATTAATCATACGTTCGGAAAACATCAGACCTATTCTCATTTGAACAAGATTTTAATCTCGGAGCTCGACAAATACTCATTCGTATTTGAATGAAGATTTGGATTTGAATTTCCGATTCAATTAAAATCTTTATTAAAGAATCTGGTCTGGGTGTGAAACCATTTTCGCTTTTTCCGCTAGGTGACCTTCAAATCATCACAATCGGTAGAATTAGGCATGCTTAATAAGAATGGAAGTTCTTTCGCAGTCATTAAATACACGTGAGTAGATCCTCAATAAAATTGCGAGCGTCATTACGGTATAGCTGTATTATGAAAAATATGATATAAGGGATTTAGTCACACAAGTCCGTAACTTAGGCAAACTTCTGTAATTTGTTATTTTGTAAGGACTTAAGAGTGAGATCAGGCAATTTATTGCGTATATTTAAAAATCTTCACAAGCTTGTTTCATTACTCCTGAGAGACTTACGGGTGGGTTCTCAAGCACGTTTCTCTGTCAAACTTCACAAAATCTATCTAGGAAGAATGAAGATCGGTTGCTGTTTTTTATTTATCGCCTTTGCGGTTCATTTGGATTGTGTTCGTAAGTGTAATCAAGGTCACCATAGGTCTAGGTTCTACACAAATATCTCTTTTCAAAGGCGTTGGAATTACATTCTACGTGATTATAATTTTTTCCGGGTTCTTGTTTGACTATCCATTCTTATTCTTTCTCTTTCCTTATTGTAAACATCTCGGAACCTTCTTCGTTTCTGCACTTCATAATCTCAGTTTCTTTGTAGTTCTTTTCTGAAACTTTAAACAAAAGGAGATTCTTATCATCCGTTTTATTTGTACGGTCGACATGAAGTAAATGTAAAGAGAAGATTATCTATTCTTGTGTACCGAAACTTTATACGTTTCTTTTTCGCATAAATCAGGCACTTAATACATTATTACAGGTGGCTCATCATCGCTGCCACATGGCTCAATAAACTTTGGGCTACTCAAATGGGTCAAATGGGTTAATGTTGAAACACAAAATAATCAACAACTGAGAATGAAGAAAAATCCGTTAAATGGACAATTGATTGCTCTTGAGATTCCTGGCCAGAAGCCTTTCAAACCTGTATCAGGGCAAATTCAGCGTGTCATCGATTACGCTCATGATTTGGATTTCGTTGCGCAAATAAATCCTAAATCGAAAGAATGGATTGCTGTCGCTCCTATGTCTCCAGATTACGAAGCGATTTTACCAAATCGTTCTATATATTTGCCACGCAATGGTCCTGGAACATTACGGCGATTCTAAACACCCAGAGGAAGTCCTTTTTTCATAAAAAGATACGATTCAACACGATTGGGATTTTCTCCCAAATTCAATGTAGAAGCGATTTTCATGTGTTTTAATAAATATGTTTTTGCAGCTGAGATTAGCATTAGTGACGAAGTATATCTAATCCATAGCAAACAAAAAATTCTTTTTGAGTAGAGAAGGTGTTTACGTAGTTCGAAACAAAACGAGCAACAGGAAAATGTTTTTTTTTTTTAGGACAAACTTCCCTAGAGTGCAATTTCTGTATAAATCCCTCACCGAATGCCTGCCTGTAGTCGAGGATTGAAACGATACCAATTTAGAAGGTACTGCGTGAGTACTAATTCAGTACCATTCAATTTTCTCTACCTGAGAATTTGAAGGATCTGCATTTATATGATTTGAATTATGATATTCTAAATAATTTAATCATGAGCAGCAGCTTCACGTAGAGGAGTAAACCTTTAACGCTACTGCCAACCCCGTAACTGTTACGCGCGATTTCCGAGTATGAGATAAACAGTAACTGTTACTGCGCTCAAATGAACCTTTGGTGTCTGCAGAGTATCTCTTCGGCGCGAGACAGTAAAACACGCAACGCAGTTACAGTTACTGCGACGGCAGTAATGTTTACGGTCTCGACAGTAATAGTTCCTGGTTAGTCTGTAACCATCACTGCACGCGCAGTTTTTTGTTTTATCTACGTTGCGTATCTATTCAGTATTATTTTTTTAGTTTATTGAACGATACTTGCATGTGAATATTGTATAAGAATAATTAAAGACTCATCTCACAGGAACAGTTTGCTCAATAAACGCTGAAGGTTTAAAATAAATCAAAATAAGTGGAATACAAAGTTCATATTGAAAACCAATAAATTCAATTGGGACTAAAACTTTGTCAGCAATGAGGAATCAATTCTACAGCAGTAGAGGCTGTAAAGAAATTTTCCAGTAAGAGATTTTCATGAATAAATGTTTGGCTCCATGCCTCAATGGTTTTCTATGGAATCCTTTAAGAAGAGGGATTTCAGTTTTTGTTGATACATACATTTAGTGAAAAAACAATAAACGATAATCTTTATTACTTTTCCGGGAATTGGTTTCTACAAAATATATATCAGTATTGCCAATTCATGTATTGATCTTATTGATAAAATAATGTACGAACCTACATGAAATAATGATCGAAACTAACCTCTAAAGTCTCCAAGTTGAATCTCGGAACCCGGAACGACAATCAGCTGATCTTTTCCTCCAAATTATGTGGTTTCTCTAGAAATGCGTTAAATTCAATAGGTAATGTGCAACGTCAAAGTTCAAATATAAAACCATTATACTCTAGAACTGAAATTTTGTCAGCGATGAGGCATCCAATTTCGTTGCACTACTCATCAAATTCTATTGCACTACTACTACTGCGCTAGCCGGAGCGAGTCGGGTATTAGGAGTAACTTATACTGTCAGCGGAGCAACGGTTACTGCAAAACTTTTCAGGAGGTGCGCAGTAACTGTTACGGTGTAGCCGGAATAGTTCCGTCACTGGCAGCAGCAGTCACGGTTTATGTACAATCCGTTTTCAATTCGTAGCTGTGACGGTGAGCACAGTAACAGTAACTTTATCAATACCCTAGACAAAAGAATGTTAATTTAGAAAAATCCAATGAGCTCACTTTCTAATCAGCCCACAGAAAAAAATAGATCAAACACACTCGGAACTGATAGAGTGAAGAGTTCAGTTTGAACAGATGTTTGTCCTTTTTTGTCTGGACAGTCTATAATATTAATGTGTAATCATTGATGTAAGACTCTGAAGACGGAAATGATCAACTTTGTATATAATAATCTAATTGAAAACTTCGAATATATATTTAAAAATCCCATAGCTTGAAATCTAATATCTAGATTTCACAGCTAGATGTTCATACATTGCTGTCTCAAATACTAAAGTCCATTTCTACTAGAAAGACTTTCACCAAAGTTGAAATTCAATTTTTCCTAACAAAAAGATTAAATTTTGGATGATTGATTATTGCACGCTTTCATGAATCTGGAATTTCTCCACAGTCAGAATTCACTAGGATATTTCTTTCACGTAAGCAAAACGTGTCAGAAACCTCCACTAAGTAAATTAGATTATGCAATATAAGTATAGTCTAATTATCCAAGCTTACAGTTATCAAGGCTGATGAGGCTTAGTAAAGTTATAAAAAAATGTCTAGACATCATTATTTCTTATTATTTCAATATTCTGTGTTAGCCTTCGTTATTCATTGTAAAATTTAATTTCTATCATTATTTTTCTGGATTGAAATGAAAACTACATATCCTGTTAAAAAAAGATTGATAAATTGAAAACACACTGAAAGATATTTTTCTGGTAAAGAACTGGTAGCCACCTTGACCTCCTCTCCATTCCTAACTCCATTGCCCTTATTCTTCCTCTCGTCACTCTCGTCACACTTCTGTTCTCTTTTTACCCTGCAACCTTCAATAATTTCCAACCTTCCCTCTACCCCAACAAACCTTTTGCCTGTCCTTCCAATCCATGCCCCAATATTCTTCCATCTGCTTTATCTCAACTTTTTCCATCCCTTCTAGCACGGCCATTGTCTCTAAATTTTTCACTTTCTCCCTCAGATCTCTCTTCTTCTTTTTTCGTTTCTCTTCTCTATTCCTTACGTCTTCCTTAATGTCCTTTACTTCCCCCCTGAGCCCCCTGATTTCCGAAATGAGCAACCCTTTCCTCTCCTTCTCCAGCTGTTCTCCCATTTTCGTAGATGCCCTGCGGTTTCTATCGCTTTGCTTGCCTGCGGTTTCTTGCCTTCACGTTTTCCTTGCTCTCCCAATCAAGCCCTTTCCCCTTCATTCGCGCACCGCTAGAACCCGAGCTAAGTGGCGAGTAGTTCCTTCTCGTTCGCATTACTCCCTACTCTCTCCTTGTCACGTTCAGTCTATGTCTCTGCCTACTCTTCTATTGATAACTAAGGCCACTGCGGTGACTGCCTACTGCATCCTAAAGATGTCTCTGTACTCCGTTCCTGCTATACTGCAATATCCCTCTAATTTTAAATTCGCCGCGTTCCTTTTATTATTCCATCCTAGCAAGCCCCTGTATACGCCACTCTTTCTCCCTAACACTTGTATGAACTTCCTTGCTCCCCTGAACAACCTAATCCCTCAAATAACAATTTCCCTTCCCTCTTCTCAACCTAACCTTCCTTCTTCTATGATACCTGATTTTATCCCCCCCCCCCCCCTCTTGTACCTTTAAAAAAACTTCCCGCTGCGCGGGCACATTCTCTCAGCGCGCTTCACGCACGTCCCACTTCGCTCGCAAGTTTGAGCGCCTGGGGCGCGCGTCATTCGAATCTCGCGCTTCGCGCTCGATATTGTATTTACCTCGCGCTATGCGCTCGGCTTTATACGAGCTTGATTCAGTTTACAATGCATATAACGTATACACAGAGTTGCAAATATTGCAAAACTGCTGAAAACCTCTACTTCTATGAAGATTATTGACATTTTTTTTTCATTTTTGATAATTTTTTTCTTTTATATTCAGTTTACTTGAGGCTCTACTGGACTCAAGGAACACATTCTCATTACAATATTCACCAAGGATATTTGCATCTCGCATAGTTTGGCTAGCAAATTAAACTTTTCATTGTTCAAAAAGCGTTATCACGATCAAAACAAAAAATATACACCTCATTGAGAAAACTTTCATGTAAAACTTGTAGAAACTTTTAAGATCAACAATTTTTCTATTAATTTTTCCTTCCTGTCACTTATTGTTTGGCTTGGAGATGGATTTTTTTGGGTAACTGTGTTATCGCGGTTAAAACGAAAACTATTCATCTCAACGAAGAATAGTCAACAGTAAATTTTGAGACTTTTTTAAGGTAAACAATTCGAGTAGTTTTATTTCTGTCATATATCGCATAGTTTTGCTTAAAAATGGAAATTCACAATTTTAGTAACATTTTTCACGATATTGAACAAAAACTACGCATCTTATGAGTAAAGTAGCATGTATAAATTTTAGATCTTTTTAAAACGAATAATTTTTCTTTTTAACATTTTTTAATCTCGGGAAAAAATAGGCGAAAAATTTTCAAAATGCGCCGTCTCTTTTATTTTCGATCCAAAATAGCTGGTTAACGAATTCGACTTCTATTTTTGGTCCCTCAAAATGGGTGCCAAAGCACGATCGAATATGATCATTCTTTCGGTACTTTGAGAAAATTCAAAAAGTTATATTCACGATCTTGTAGGGCTCCCAAGAAGAAGCATTTTTGTTCTGTGACTTTCTTTTTAGTCTTGCGTTATTTGGCTGAAAATTCTCATTTCCGTTTATATTCTTGAATTTTGAAAATGCCACAACCCTGCCAATTTTGTTTTTACCTAGATAATCATAAGAATAAATTGTTTCACTTTTCACTTACTATAAGAAACCGTTTTTGAAATTTTTAAGTCATGGAAATAAAGGTCCAAAAAAATTTTCAAAATGCTCCATCTCTTTTGTTTTTGATTTATAACAGCTAGTTAACAAACCCGGCTTGTATTTTTGGTCCGTCAAAATGGGTGCCAAAGCTCGGTCGAATATGATCATTCTTTCGAAAGTTATAAAGTTTACAGGTTATTTTTCATAATTTGTTGTGCTATCGAAATTTGAATTTTGGATTTTTTGAGAATATTCAAAAAGTTCTATTCACGATTATGTAGGGCTTCCAAAAAGGAACATTTTTCCTCTTTGACTTTCTTTTCAATCTTGCGCAATTTGGCTTGAAATTCTCATTTTCTTTCATACTTTCGAATTTTGAAAATACCATATCTCTGACAATTTCGTTTTTATCGAAAAAAATGAAGAGGATGAACTGTTCCCTGTTTAAGTGCTAAGAGAAATCGTACTTACAACTTTTGATTCTTAAAAAAAAAGTCCAAAAAAATGTTCCCTCTTCGATTTTCCATCCAAAATATCTATTAGGCGAATTCGTCATTTATTTTCCGATTGCAAAAAAGTGTGCCAAAGCACAATACAATTTGATTATTCTTTCGAAAGTTATCGAGGATACAGATTACAGACTATAGATGGACAGACAGACAGACAGATAGGCACCTTCGTAATTCGTATTTATCATAATTTAGTTCGTGTTTGTTTTTCTACTAAATTTTATTTCAAGAAGAAGACAATGCTCAAATAAAATTCCCTGCCTTTTTCAAAGTATCAAATCAACTATTATTAAAAATAAAATAGATAACTATTGTGATTTGCACATGAATGTCAGAAATGACGTGATTTGTAATTCAGGCTAGAAATAAAATAATAATGCTTATATAATTAAATAATAGATCATTTTTGCTAAATATAAAGGCAAATCTTTCCATTATTCACAAAATATACGTATTATTATATTATTTTCAGCCCTAATTACAAATAAGGTCATTTCTGACATGTATGTACGAATTATGAAAATTGTTTATTTTATTTCTAATAATAGTTCATTTGGCCCGCTTTGAATCACGGGCCAAACGGTGGCCAATCAGAACCGCTGCGCCCGGCAAGTGCAATATCCACAATACTAGCAATACTAACTATCCTAATTGAACAGTGATAAGGTATGTATTTAATCTCTCCCTTTTAGGGATTTGAGGTCCTCCGTTCCTTTTACAAAAATTTACATCTTTGCCTTATTCTATTAAATCTAGCTTGCTCTAACACTTTGATTCTAACGCTGTTTATTCACTTTTTAACAATTATGTACGCTCTATTGGTCTCTTCCAGGGCTTGCATTTCCTATTACCATCATTTTGATCAATTGTTTTTCGACTCTACTTTATATTTTACTTTATTACTCATACCAACCTCATGGCAATTACTTACTTCCCTTCCCTCCCCTTGTTTCCCACAGTTCTTTTAGTCTTTTCATCAATGCAAATTCCTATCCATTTTCATTCAAGATCCCTCTTACACAATCACTCACACTTTTCACTTTCGACCCTCCTAATCATCTTGTATCACTTATTTTTCTTTAATTCCATAAATTTTCTACAACTTTCCTCTCCATGTCTCACCCCCATATCTCATTCTATCTCCTGCGATTCAACCCACTCTTCTTGCATGCCTTGTTCTTTCCTCATTTTTAGTCTCTATATCTCCTACCTTGAACTTTCTGAATAACCTCTTTTCTCTCCATTCCTTACCTCCCTTAGACATGTTTATGCCAACCTAGCCCCATCACCCATCTCAAAAATTGTTCGTGGAGACTTTCAACTCTCTTTCGATCCTTCTTTTCCCGGATCTCCACCCCACAGCACAGAACCACAGAAACCAGCACATCAAACCCAATATTTTACTGGCGCATTCTAACCTTTCCCTCACTTTTAGATTGTTGCTCCCTCTGCCTCAAACCAGAACCCTAGCTAACAGAATTCCTCCACTATTTCGACTGTCTCTTCGTTTAATTTCTATTCATACTCCAATTCACTGTTCCTGTTGTTGAAGCACATTATCTTGGTCTAACTTTCATTCACTGAATGCTGAGATTTTCTATCCTCACTCTAAACCTGGTCTCCACAAAGATATCTATTATTCTTTCCCCCCCGCCCCCTCTCTCTCTCTCTCGTAGACTGACACAGTACCCTTCTGTTTCCTGAGTCAAACGCTGCTTTAAAATCTAAGAACAGCGCCACCAGGTTTCCTCTCTTTCACCCCAAATTCCTATTCACTAAGTAGTGTAGGACGTTAATATTATCCGTTGTCCTCATTCCTCCCTTGAAGCCCGTCTGGTTGTGTGGAATACTTCTCCTTCCTTCCACCTGCCTTTCTCACCTTTTCCTAAGTACTCATGCACATATTCTGTATCCCACTAACTTGAGTGTATTCCCTATATATTCGTCCACCTTCCTACCTTCTCCTCTTTTTACAACGGCTCCATAGTCCCGTCCTCCATTCCTCCGAGCATCCTGCACCTGCCAATACTCTGCTGCATACTCTCCATGTTTCTTCTCTCACTTCTTCCATTGCATACTTGAGTGCTTCGTTTCCCATGCCATCCTCGCATACTGCTTTATTCTTTTTAAACTGATCATTTGCCTCATTTATCTCTTCTCGGCAGATCTCATTACCTTCTTCTCTTTCTCTATCTGTTACTCCTCTCTCTTCATGCATCATCCTCTGTTTCTCTTCTCGCAGCAAACCTTTGAAGTATCTTGTCCACTCTTTCATTTTATCTCTTCATTCACGCCCTTTCTTTTTCCCCTTTCCCTATTTATCACCTCCTACTCCCTGCCTTCCTTCACTGCTTCCTCTACTGCTTCCATGTATCTTTTCTTCTCTTAATGCTTTTCGTCGTTCAATATTTTCTCATATTCTTGTTTAGTTTTATTATGCTCCCCCTTGTCAATCTCTCCCCTCCTATTCGCTTATGCATTTCTTCATTCTCTCTTTACCATCCTGCACTCGTCATCCCACCATCCTTCTTTCCCACTTTCTTCCCCTCTTTCTGGTCGTACTTCTCCTCTCACCTCTTCAATCGCTCCTTTTATTCTTTTTTACATTTCGTCCACTCCTTCACTCTCTGTCCCTTCCGATTCCGCTTGCTCATTTTTTCTTTGAATTCTTTTAATTTATGTATCTTCTCCCTAACGGCCCATATTCACCTTCCTTTCTTTCTTCCTTCCCTCTTTCCTATAAATATCTTCGGACACCCCTATCACAATATTAATTGTGGTCAGTCTTAATTTTTCC
Source organism: Neuroterus valhalla (assembly GCA_011762715.2). Lineage (NCBI taxonomy): Eukaryota > Metazoa > Arthropoda > Insecta > Hymenoptera > Cynipidae > Neuroterus > Neuroterus valhalla. The sequence goes on along the minus strand of WSXT02166361.1, from coordinate 9,405 downwards.
TCCAGAGAATTATGACTTTCCAGGTTTCTCATATAAGAGCCACTAAAAACCGCATAAAAATAATATTCCGTTAGATCGAGTTTCCCTTGTATAACAATGAACCCTCGGTATCTTTTTATAACTTTAATTATATTTACGTTAAAAAGGATTTAAAAATAAATCAATATTCTTGCTCTCCGAAAAATAAAACATGCAAAACATACGAAAAACTGCGAGATGTAGGTTATTCTTTGAAAAAGTTGTTTCTGATAGAGGAAAGGATGGAATATCTCACCTCCATTAAATCATTGCATTCATTGTATCCGAAAAGAAGTTTCCCGAAATTTTTTATGTGGTTTAAAGTTTTACTCTCTGTCAGAGATCTTTGTCATGATAAGTCTCCACGCACTGATGTAGCACTGCAACGGTGAGGTTTCACCCCTGAATTTGGATCGACAATCTACGGCATTACAATTACAAACTCTTGTAAATTGTGCGGCTGCGACAATCGTACGAACTCTAGCTCGTAGAACTAGGCCTTCGAATGCTGTATTTGTCCTAATTAAAAAACAAGATCAACTATGGGAAATCAGTTTGGATAAGGATAACAAGGAAGAAAGAAGTAACGTAAGTAGATTGAAATAATAAAAGAAAGAGAATGAAAGGAAAAGCTAATGCACTATGGTATTAACACCATATGCCCTTAGAAATTGAGACAAAGACACAAAATTTATTTGATAAGGCTATAGACTCCATCAGCAGAGACTGATGTATTCACTGCTGGACCGTTTGATGCAATGATAGTAGTGCAAGATGGAAAAAACATCAATATCAGATATAGAGGAAAATCTGAAGTTGAACACCAAAGTTTGGGCATTGGAAGACATGGCTGATTACTGATGGGGTCCTAAAGAGGTCAAGCAACTGGAAAGCTTCAAGTCTGGACATGGTGCACAAGTTCTGATATTACTCAATAAAAATAAAGCACTCTAAGTTGGCAAAGTGCTTCCGAAAGATCATTCAAATTAAATGGAACTTTATTGGTTTTAATTTTTTTACAGATTGATTTGTACTCAAGCGAGCGTTGGGTGCAGGACAAGATTAGATGCGTTGACCTTGCCTTGTGTCAACCTAGCTAGACCGCCTATAAATACATAATGGCCATATCTTCCCGTAGTTGTATTCCTTTTGTTCGTTTTGGAACTTTTCCTGGAGTTCAAACAGTCGTTTATGAAATAGTATCTGGTCGATCATTCCCCATAGATCCTTAGATGGAAATGAGCTCGGAAGCCCACCTGCATTCTTTATTATTTCCCTGAGAATCAACTCTAGTTTCTTAACCAAGCTTTTGCTCAGCCTATTGTCTACTTGTATGTTTCCATAATCCAGTAGTGATCTGGCGCAAGTGTTGATTATAAGGAGTTTGACTCCCTCATCCACTCTGATATGCCTGCCAATGATTGGATTAAGTGCGAATGCAGCTCTCCTAGCTTTCACAGAGGCTTCATCCACGTAAGTTTTCATAGACAGAATTCTGTCTAGTTTGATACCCAAGTAGTTGATTTTCTCCCGTAGTTTGATGTTATCTTTGCCGACTTGGAGGTTTTCGTGACGTTGCACTTGAGGCCCCATTACTTGTAGTAACTAATGAGATCCTCTGTGGCCCATTCATCTTTTATTTTTGCAATCACTGGTTTGCTGGCTCTGTTCAGAACACCTCGTGGAACTCCATGAGGTACCTGGGGGATTTTCCTAATTGAAATTCAGGTGCATCCCAGCAATGTTTATGTCTTGAAGGTAGTTTCGAATAATTTTAATTATATTAGCTCGCATGTACATTTTGTCCATTTTGATAACGAGACATCCGTGGTTCATTGAGTCAAATGCCTTGGAGAGATCAGTACTAATTACGGAAGTTAACTCCTCATTTCTAAATCTCTCAGTGATGTGACTGAGAGTCCTCACTTGTGTTTGAGTTCCTTTCCCTTTACAAAATCCGTGTTAGAATAGAGGGATGACCTTGTCGATGTCTTCGCCCATTCTCGACAGTAGGATTTTTCCCAGGATCTTACCCATATTGTTCAGCAGTATGATGGGTCTGAAGGACTCTGGCTTTTATGGTCTTTGCCTTTCTTATGTGAGAATATGCAGTGTCCAAGTTTCCATTTGTTTGGAAAGTAACCACTGCTGAGATACCAGTTGTAAATTTCAACAGCCTGTTTTTTGAAATCGGCCCCATGTTCTTTAGTTGTTGAATCATAGTACCATCTGGTCCTGGTGCCTTGTTATTTCTAAACGTTCTCATTATCTTCGATACCTCTACCACATCTGTTTTTTCTAATTGTTGGAGTTTGGTCTATGCAGTCTATTGAGTTTGTTATTGGGAAAGTCGGTAACACTGTATCGAGTCTGTTGAGTGATTTTTGTATTTTCAAAAGCTTACGTCAATAATCTTCGTCAATATTGAGGATGGTAGTCCAACTTTTGTCGTTCCAATCGTCTATTATCATATCTGTTTTCTTTTTTATCCTCTCGTATTCCAATTTCCATTTATTAGATAGCACTCTGGCATTCAATTTGCGCAGTTTGTTTCATTTCATGATTATTTCTTGTATTTCAGTGGGAAGTGAGTCGGTCTCGTTGCTGATTTCTTCAAATGGTGCAAGATCATCCAGTGCCTGGTTAATTGTGTCCTCAAGTAAACTAATTTCTCTTTCGCAGTCTTCGTCACCTCCTATCCTAGTTTCTGTCATATTTTTCCTTCTGTCATTCTCTTTAGGATCTTAATTTTTTCAGATGCTTTATTTAAGGGGGAACGCCACTGTGATAAGTCAAAAGAATTGAATTTCTTTTTTGTTGCATTTTCATAAAGTACATATATTCAAAAGTATGTGAAAAAAATTTTAACTCAAAATCTCAAAAATTGACTGAGATATATCCAAAATCCGAAGGGAGAGCAGATAGGCCGTTACGCCGATCATCCGAGCAGCCGCGTTCGGCTTCTGAAATTTGATACTGTGTACTTTTTCGTGTCTTATAATGACATGAGCTAACTCATCATCAAGAGCAAGAAAAAGTACTGAGAATGCTGAGTAAGAACAATCATATGGTCCCGGAATAGATAGTATAATGTAAGTATAAATATTTGATGCAAATACTTTGGGAACTAACGAATATGCAATGGAAACTTTAAACGCTCATTTCTCACAATAACTTTTTTTTGACACGGTGGAAACGATTTCTCGTAGACTTATGAACCGATTTTAATTTTCTTTTTTTGAAAATTTTTGTTATATCATTGTCTAACGTTGCCCGTAGCCGATTTCTAAAATTTTCGAAATTACTATTTTTTTAGACATTTTGAATATTAAAAAAAGGGTCAAAATCACACAAAACAATTCAAATCGCTACCATTTCTGAATTTACAATATTTTTCAATAAAAGTTTACATCAACATAGTTGAATACATACCTAATCGAGTGCTGTTTGTACGATCCTTGAATGAGCATTCCTTCTTACAAAAAAAAATTCACGAAAATCGGCTATTTTTAGACCCGTCACAGTGGCGTTCCCCCTTAATTTCAGTAGCCATGGCCTGTGGCCTGAGCCGATATCCTTGAACTGCCTGGTTTGGGCACTGACTGATTTTAACTCGTCCGGGAAACTCAGGGCTGTGAAAACTCATGCTATCCGTGTTCTGATAATCTCCTTTGAGCTGATTGAATGGCCAAAAACCGATGTCAAGCTACCATTTTTCACAAGTTATACAATAACAAGACAATTTTACCAGCGAGCAAGATGTTGATCTGCACAGTTTCATCTGTAGAGCGGATCTCAATTACGCGCCTTTGAGCTAGTCCTTGGAACTCCTGAAATTACGGCAATAATGACAGGAAAATTCAATATGAAGTGACCATAAAGGGAATCAATATTTGGCTGGAAGAAGGAGTCCTGTTTATAGGAATGGATGGATTCGTCAACAGGATTCATGGCAGTATTGTCAGCACCGAAAACTATCGGCAGCAAGATTCAATTGAAGATTGCTGATTGTGTACGAAAACAATACATTCATCATTCTGAAAACGTAGACTCCATCTCACGCTGAGATGATACTATCCATAAAGATCATAATAATCAAGCCAATGGATCCAACATCGTGATGCGCGAGTAAAAAGGCGGAGAAGTCTATATCATTCACATTGCTCGTACTCTCAATCGAAATTATCAGGCAACCTATGCAACTAAGATCCATAAGTATAGTGTGATGAGGCATGAAGTAGAGACAATGTCGATAAACGCAGTACTGGCAGCGGCACAAAAGTTGTTCTATCAGAAGCATTTCGCATTTTGACGAATCAACGCATCATCCAGGGAGTTTTTTCATAAAGGGGGAAATCTTGCATAAGACATCTAACCTAGCAATCGTCTACTCTAATAAGTAGGCGATTCTTAGGTTGGGTAATGTCAGATCCCTACTGACTAAAACCCCGCCTCTCTTGCCAACCCATTTTCCCGGAAACGCTTTCGCATTACTTCAGGGGAATGGGGATAAGGCTACGACTTCGTGCCTTAGCGTTCCGCTAAATTTTTAAACATGAACTTATTCTCTCTCCTGCTTTTGACCCGACCAAGATGTACGCATCGTCCTCAGTAGCGCGATAGTGTCGGGCAACGGGCTCTTCGGCCTTCGACATCCTGGTAGGGACCTACGTTGCAGTACCTCGAGACTTCACTCTTGGTGTCGCCTCTTGGTACACCATACACGTGGTTGTTCCCGGACGATGATCGGTCCAGGAATTGTCGGCTTTTGTGGCGCAGAAGTAACAGTGCGGAGTACGTTCACAATCCACGGACCTGTGTCCCTCGTTGCCGCTTCTACAGCAATTTGCCTTCCTGTCGGATCCGGTGCTACCCGCTACCATGTGGCCGTTGTCATGAAAAGCGGTAGCCCTGGGTTATCTGCACTTTCTTTATGACGCAACAGGACACAAACCCAACTTTGCGGTGCCCTGTACGCAACAACCTTGCGGCCAAGTCCTCATCCAACTCAACGAAAGCCTGCAGGGTACCCCTGAAGGCCCTTTTCTTCAGACAAACTAGCATAGCCCGCTTCATGGCGGCACCGGAGTGCTTTCTCATCGGCTCCTCGACATCCTTTCCTTCGGTCAGCTCGTCGAGTTGAAGAACCTCAATCTCGACACGGAGGACTAGTTCTCGAACTTTCCCCCCGGCGCCAACTGCCTCTCCGATTGCAGACGGCAGCTTTGCTCCGCCCTCTGCCTTATTTCCCAATTCAATCAGGATTTCTCCGTCCCGCGTTTTCCGAACACCCCTGATTTTGAGACTAATGGTGTCCTGTTCCACCGGAGTATATTACTCAAACCTTGCAGAAGAAGCTCTGGTAGCTCTGAAAAAGCATCCTGGGGCGACTCATGACATCTTTATCGCATTGAACCACTGCGTTATGATTACACCAATGAAAGATCAACCTGAAAGTACTCCATATACTCAACATTGGGCATACTGAAACATATTCACGAAAAATTTGAGTTTTGTGAAATACATAACGAGCCGCGAAAATTGTTGATGCAGAATCAGCTCTGGTTCTTACTAGTTTTAACCGGACTTTTTTACCCATTGCGTCTATATTGATATTCGACCAAATTTTCCAAAAAAAAAAAAAAAACAGAAAAAATGAAGCAGGTGTTTTGTAAAGTTCTGAAATCACTATATTCCTACAGGTATCGAGACCTGATCTAGTTCCTCCACATAAGCGAAAAATTCAGAAGAATATCCAGGTGACACAATGTTATATATTTTCTATCAAAAATCAGGAGAAATTACTTCTCGATCTTCCATTTGCATTACTATCGCCAAGCACCATCTTACATCACATCTTACAGAAAAATTCGAATACTACAAGAAACTATGATTTCTCTTCCATCCACATTAATAGTACCGAATCCTGCACTAATTAATCCTTCATAGGGATTTTTCGTCCCACTAGAACAAGGACACAACCTTTGGATGCGGAGAATATTATATCCGACTCAAAGATTCGAATTTGTATTCTCAATAGAGAAAATCACATCAACGGTATTGTCATCGAAAATATTCTACTTATTTTGCTGGATTAAGTGCGTATCACGTGATAATGTTATGTAACATAGTGAACGGATGTGTAAACAAGTGTTTATTTGGGCAATGAGAAAGTTTTTTTTCGAAGTCTACGCACATAGTTTATTACATTAGTTTATTAGTTTCATACTGACAGATTTACGGGTAGGTAGTTAAACTCAGTAATATGATGGAGATTATTATATAAAGCAGTAGATACATTCTAAATTTGTTTTCTATCCTTCAAAAAGTCTGCCTTCAAGAAATGAAAGTCACCAGCTGCATGCTGTATCTGACCTTCGTGGTTTATCTGGATTTTGTTGGTGAGTGTAATAGAGGCAATAGAATAAACAGATTTTCTGGACATGCCCACTATTTAGAGCTTGCGACTTATACCTCACGTACTTTTTACTTTTCTTCATTGCGCGTCTTTTACAAAAGTCTCCTTATCTCGTCAAACTCATGAAGAAAGAAATCTGGAGATTATGCTAGATAACTTGTCCTAGAGATACCTCTCCGTTGAGATCAATGATACTTATATACACGGTTTCGAATTTGGTTAAGCAGCTGATATAAGTCCAATGTAGAAATAGAATCATTGAGCATCAAAAATTATTCAATTTCTGTTTTCAATAATCGAACCCTTTGGCAAATATCGTAGGTGCTTCATCATCGCTGCCAATACCACTAAATTTTCTACCATTCAAGTGGGGCCAATGGGTCGATGTGAAAACACATAATCAAGAACTGAGAATGAAGAAAAATCCTTTAACTGGAAAAATGTCCGCTATTGAGATTCCTGGCCAGCAGCCTTTCAAACCTTTATCAGGGCAAATTCAGCGTATCATCGATTACGATCGTGATTTGGATTTTGTTGCCCAAGTAGATCCTCATACAAAAAAATGGATCGCAGTTGCCCCCTTGTCTCCAGAATATGAAGCGATTTTACCGAATCGTCCTATATATTCGCCACGCAAGGGTCCTGGATCAATCCGACGTTTTTGAGAACTCAGACGAATGTCTACTTTTTATAGAAAGATGCATTACAATGTAAATGAGGTTTCCTCTTAAAATTAGTAAAGAGGGGATCTTTATTTGTTTTATACACGCAAAGAAATAGAAGACGCGCCTGGTCACAGGAGTCACGACACCGTTGATGCTTGTTTGGTCGTAGCCATATCGCTTACGAGAGAAAATTGTCATGGTGTGCTACGCTTCAAAGCGCTTCAGTGTCAGTCCGAAACAATGCTCGTCGCTGATCGCATGCACTATCGTTTTACTGCTCTGTATTACAGAGACCCGAAACGATAGTGCTTACGATCAGGGACGAGCATTGTTTCGGACTGACTCTGCAGCGCTTTGAAGCGTACCACACCGTGACAATTTTCTCTCGTAAGCGATACGGCTACGACCAAACGAAGCATCATTGGTTTCGTGACTCCTGTGATCGGGCATGTCTTCTTTTTTTGCGTGTATATATTCTTCTCAAATCAAATAACATCTTCTCTTGTTAAGCTTCAGTAAATTTGGTAATCAGGTGGTTCACAGCAGAACGGACAAGAGTGGGACACTTTCTCTCCAAAACCACTATTTTTCTGAATTAAATTCTCCGATGCTCTTTCATAGTATTTAACACATTTTGATTTTTTCTATCTGAGAACCTGCAATATCTGCATTTTTTATTCATATACTACTATTTTGAACAATCCATTCAGTTGAGATCAAAAAAGATAATTTGAAGCCATGCAATACTCGCGTGATTCCTACCTGATCGAGGTCCTTGTTCTCAAAATTTTGACTACAAAAGGAATAACACTTTTAATTGCAGATGGTTCAATAGATTCTTAGGTAAAGATTTTCAAGTGATACTAAATCCTTACTGTCTGTCTATCAGCAAGGATTTGAGCAATTCTGAATATCATATGTTTTAACAATAAGTCCTTGAAATAAGCAACAATGTTTCTTCAGAAAATTTGTAATAATCCTGAATAAAATATTATATGCTTACTATTCTTTCTCCTTTTTGCTTTGTTTCTTAAAACTGAGAATAAAAACCATTCTGAATTAAGTTAAGCAGATTGGGGAACTTCATCAGTACCAAGAATATAAGTTTATGACAATCTAGTTCTTGTAAGATTTTTATGCTCTCATTCTAAATGAGAAGGTATTGGTTTTATGTGAAAATAATTCCGCTGATTTCATGAAATCTTCACGTTTTGAGTTACCCTGAGTCAGAAAAAAACGATTTTACAAATGTATCTGTCTGTAGTCTGTAGTCCGTAGTCTGTAATCTGTAGACCCGAATACTTTCGAAAGAATTATCATATTGGATTCTGCTTCGGCGCACTTTTTTAAGGCCCTAAAAAGAAAGACGAGTCCGTTAATCAGCCATTTTTTACTGATGGTTCTAGTTTGATCCATCGGAATAGCTCCCAAGAAAATAAAAAATGCATATTTCCGCTCAAACTATCCTCGGTGCAAAAAAAATCAGAAGGCAAAAATTATTCTTATCAAAAAGGTCTAAAAATTCTCTTGGAACCACTCAATCATAAAATGCATAGGTTTTCTAAAAATCGTGAAAAATGTTACCAAAAATGAAGAATTGCATTTTTCAGAAAAACTATGCGAGAAACTAAAGAAATGCATCCTACAGAAATTGTTTGCCTTAATGGAATATACGAATTAAACGTTGAATATTATTCGATAAGACGTATTGTTTTCTTTTACATCACTATAAAGCACTTACTAAAATACAAAAAAAACCTTTTTTGAATAAGACGTATATTTTTTGTTTATCGTGACAAAGCTTTTTATAAACAATGAAACATTCAATTTGCTGGCCAAACTATGCGTGATGTAAATACAAAAGTCGAATATTTTAATAATAATGTGTTTCTCAAGGTCAGTAGAGCTTTGAATGAACTAATTTCAGAAAATTTCTCATCAAAAATATTTAAAAAAATATCAATAACCTTCATGAAAGTAGAGGTTTCAATCGTCTTGCAAAATTTGCAACTCTGTGTGTGCCTAACACCGTTAAGTGACTCAAGCACGGAAGTAAATAAGCGCGTAACACGAGGGAAATACATCACCGAGCGCGTAGCGTAAGGCCCGAATGACGCGCGCCCTACACGGAGAAAAAGGGATAATCAACCTTACCATCTAGACTGTAAGATTGACCTTGTTTCAGGTTCAACTATGGGATAGCACGCTAGATGGTGTAGCGTACGACCCGTGGAGTGTCAAAATTTGAAGGTTAGCTTCACTATCTAGAGTGTAAAGTTGACGATCCTGGAGTCCTTTGTGAAA
>WSXT02166350.1:0-23857 GCA_011762715.2 Neuroterus valhalla | reverse complement strand
GGTTCATATTTTCAAAAACGTTTTGCTTTTATTCAAACAATTGTTTTCTGTCTATTTTCAAAATTTCCAGAAATTGAGCCAGAGATGTTCACTTTTCCGCCAAATTGGTATCCTACGCTATTTTTCGTTGAATGATTTTAAACCTTTCATACATATCTTCGAATTTCTAACAAATCTTTCTATTTGTTCAAAAAATTTTTAACTTCTCGACCAGCTTCCCTCAATACCTTCAGGAGAATTGAAGGAAATAGTATATACAATTATATATAAATATCTTTTTCGACTGTATATAATATTAAATGACTTCTAAGAGAGGTCAGTTTTGTCTCTGGTTTTGTCAAGAGCTTTATGTTATTTTTACTGATGTGATAATCGTTTCAAAAAGACTGTGTAAAAAATAAATTTTGATTATATTTCACTACAGCATTCGGAAGTTATGCAATGAATATCAAGGTGACATACTGTAGGACACATAAATATATCAATATATTTTCACGAAAATATTTGTGTGTTGGATATTTCATCTCACCGATCGAAGAAAACTGTTACGGCAGATAAAAATTGTGTACACAAATGAAAAGATATGTTAAAAATCAGAATAAATGAATGAAAGTTATAAAATTATTCAACAAAAAATAGCGTAAGATACAAATTTGGCGGAACATTGAATATCTCTGGCTCAATTTCTGGAAACTTTGAAAATAGACAGAGAAAATGCAGCTTGTACCCCCAAAAATATCCGAATCATGCATTTGTTAATTAGGTTTGTTTAAAAAATCGTCAAATGTTATCGATTCATGGCAAGAAATTATTGCTCAATAACTGGCTATCAATTCCATAAAACAAAAAGGTGTTTAATTTGTTAATTTCCATAATTGTAGATGAAATGATCAATATTTGTTTGAATATTTGTTGAAACCATTGTCGTTTGTAATAAAATTGTGACTTGCCATCGAAATTTTCTTTGAAAATTCAGAAATTAGTTATTTACATCTAATTACCTGTAAAAAATGCAACTTATATCCCCAGAAATATACAAAATATGTATTTGTTCAATAAGTTTGTTCAAACAATTACCAAATATTATCGATTCATATCAAGAAATCATTGCTCATTAATGGGCTATCAATTCCATGAAAGAGGAGGGTGTTTTATTTGTTAATTTTCATGATTGTATATTAAATGATAGATATTTGTTTCAATATTTGCGGAAACAATTATTGTTTGAAATGAAATTGTTAACTGTCTTCGAAATATTTTTAAGAATTCAGAATTAAGCTATTTACACCTAATTACCTGAAAAAGAATGCAATTTGTACCCCCAAAAATTTAGAAATTATTCATTGGCTTATTAAGTTTGTTTTAAAAATTATCAAATGTTATCGATTTATAGAGATAAATCATTGTTAAATAACTGGCTATCAATCCCATGAAAGAAAAGGGTGTTTTATCTGGTTAAAACGATTGTTTTAACAGGAATTTTAAAAAATTATAAATTTTGATTGATTGACCAAATATGATACTTAGGTTCTATTTCCAAGTAATATATGATCATTTCATAGAAAAAACTAGATTCATAGAATAAAAAATATCCGATATGGATATTTGTCATGAAAATCACTTCTTAAACAATAAATCGTATATCAACTGTCAATATTAGACTGAAACACTCTTTTTGTCCATAAATTGTTCAAATTTAGTGCGAATTATTTGACTAATCGCTGTCAATCTTCACGAAACCATTTTCATTCACTTATTTTTCTATAAGAAATAAAAAATTTTTAACATTTGCATTGATATTCGATACTTGTTTAGGATAGTTGCTCCAAGTTTTCTAGTTTTTTTTTATTACACATCCAAGCTTTATCCTTTATTGGAAGACTGAATCCAGGAAAACACCTGATACCGTATTCAGCATTTCTGCCACATGCTACCCCACGCCGCAAAGGTTCAGGCTACACGTTTCTGCCTGCCCTAGGCCGACTGTCCCATGCTTTTGGTGTTTTTGGGGGAAACTTGTTTCACCGTCTTTTTCCTATGTACCGCTCAAATTCTCCACCTTTTTGGGCGTGCCTATCATATTTCTTTCTCTCTTGCACATTCAGCTCGGAGTTTCCTCTGCTACCATTGTTACAAATATGACAGAATATCCAGAACAATGTGGGCACTGTAAAAATCATTCCGTTGTAGGAGACTATAATATTGTTCTTTCAGAACCAGACATTAAAAGCTAACAAAAATGTACTGAATTTCCAAGAACATGAGTACTTTCCGTATTTGAATCAGGTAACGAGACCAAACGCCACAAGCAGGAACTTGGGCACCTGCATGGATAACATATTTGCAAAAACAAGTTTACTTGTATGCTGCTATAAAATGGAAAAATCCTTCACTGATCATCTACCGTTATTATTTGTTACAAAGAATGTATATGAAAACTCACAGGAAGAAATGAATCAGAGAAAATGTATTATGACAAAAAATTGAACGTCTTAGCTGCAAAACAAAATGGGCAAATACTGTTTTCATACCATGAACCTGAATAGATCTGTAATAAACTAATAAACTTGATACAAAAAAAATTACAAAAAAACGACTCAAACAGTAAAAAACAGAAGAGGTCAGTCAAAACGTATTAAAAATTGGATAACTCAAGGTATCATGAATTCCTGCCACACTGAAGAATTTCTATATAACATGTGGCGAAAAAATCCAACGAATCATAAAATGTAACAAGAGTACAAAAATATGAAGAAATTTTAAACAATGTTATTAGGGACGTGAGTTGTAAATTTGGAATAAAATTGATTCATCAAATCAGCAAAGATAGTAAGAGTATATGGAAGTGAAATAATGAACAAACCAGTGTAGTTAAATCAAACGTGTATACAATCGAGCAGATTGAACATAATGGTAACAAAACTGATAACCCGGAAGATATTGCTAAAATTATCAATGGTTTTTTTGGACTGAAAGGTAGTAGGTGTCATTATTACTAGTGTTAGGGACCATCTAGAAATACCTAAGAGACGCGATAAATCTTTCAACCTGCATCACACTAGTAGTACTGAAATATTTCAACGCCAGGACAATTGAAAAAATTGCTAACCACATTACGAAATCTTTGGAATATCTGTTTAACACCTGTATATAGACAATTAATACCTATCTGAAAGTGGTCAGTAGAAGGCTTAGAACAAATGAATTATCCATGACTTGTCATGGATAAGTGCGGTCACTTCGGATCCTCGAGATGCCACGTCCGCCGGGTTCAGCTGAGACGGCACGTAATTTCAAGTGATCGGCGGCAGGATTTCTTGAATGTGGCTAGCGTGATTGTCGATCAACGAATCACCCACGGGTAAACTAGAATGGAGCCAATGGAGCACGATATGAGCGTCACACAAGCCATAACACCTCTCCGGAACAACGCACATGTCATCGGCGATGGTGCGAAGCAGTTTGCTTGCAAGCACGGTAGCTCGCAGCTTGAGCCTTGGAATTGACATCCTGGTCTCTGATCGGGTAGAAGGCTGCAGGCTCTTGATTGCGTTCAGTTTTGTTTAAGCGGCCACCAGCACTGTGGAAACATGATCGTCTGCGGATACATCTCGCGCATACACGACCGCGGCCATTACCCATCGGCTGGCATCAGAGAAGGCATAGAGTCGCACTTGGCTCGAAGGACCAGTTCGAATTCAGCGAGGCAGAGTGACGTCAGGAACGCGCGATAGATTCTCCCTGAAATCCATTCAGCGCCGCCTATCGACGAAGGCAGCTCCTGCTCTCAATCCAACACAGCTCGCCACAAATCTTGCATCAGCATTTTGAGTAGCACAGTAACAGGAGCCAACCATCCGCGCGGATCAATACCATAAGATCGATTCCACAAGATACCAAGCCCGTTCACTGGACGATCCTCACTGATATAAATCCAAGGTGGTCGAAGGCACTCATCACTTGGACGACCCTGCAAAAGATGTTGATTGTTGGCAAACCACTTGCGTAATGGAAATCCTCCAGCAGTGAGCAGCTGTTTGAGCTGATCTCGAAGGTAAATGGCTGACTTGATGCTGTCTGCTCCAAACAAAATGTCGTTGACGTACCTCTCCTTCATTTAAGCCTTCACTGCCTCTGGATAACATCCCCCTCATCGATACACATCGGCTGGATGACTCGAAGTGTTAGGTAGGGTGCGCATGATTGGCCGTACGTAACCGTGAGCAATCGGAAGTGTCGAACAAGCAAGCTCTTCTGTAGAAGGACTCCACAAGATCCGTTGCAAATCCACATTGCGATCATCGACTCTGATTCGGCGATACATCATTCTGACATCTGTGCAACACACCAAGCGATGTTGGCGTAATCAGAATATCACTCTTCAGGGATGCGTTTGTAGTTTGACCCAAAGCTTGGATTCTTGATCCCTCCTCTGCCAGATGCCGTGCTGGGGAATGTAGTGGACTGGTCGATCACCGTGACGAGTCTCCGGGTTTTTCAGCTCGCGCATGTGGCCAAATTTGAGACAATCGTTAATTGATGAAATGCAATGAAGGTAGGGCTGCGACTTCGCCCGGAAGTCTTTCGGCGAGAGCGCCGACAGTGTCGGGTTTGGTGGGCAGCCGTAAAATGTAACGACCATTCAAGTCCCGGCGATGCTGGCTGAAATGGATTTCACATCGCTGGTCATTTGGTGCTTGCCTCGCGATGATAAGAAGATTCTCTATTTCCCAGAATCGCTGCATTTGACCCAACATCTGGAGATGCTAGCAAGGTGCTGTTTCGGTGAGCTGTGCGATGCATGAATTGGCTGAAGGTGTCCAACTGGAAATAAAAGTCCGCCCAAAGATTGTCCAACTCACTGCTGCCTATTGTACGATCAAGCCTGCTTGTCTGATTAGGCCCGGCCGTAATATTTCGGTAAGAAAGTTAGCACCAATCAGCGATTTAGCAGGTCCAGGAGTCTTAAACCTCTCATCCGCAAGTATCAAGTTCAGCCATTGAGTTCGTACCGTTGGTGAGAGCCCAGTCAGGAAATGGCGGAAAAATCGCCCTTAGGCCCTAAGCCTCGAGATGAATGTTCTCCATCCGTGCTACGCTTGGATGGCAGGACGTCAGGAAGTCGTGCTCCTTCACGTTTCTGGGCGTTCACATGTAATAGTGAGTGGTGTAGAGCTCCGCAAATTGAACAGGCCCTATGAGATGGACAAGTCCTGGCAGCGTGACCAAAACGTATGCAATCGACGCATAGTCGCGACTTGCTGACAATATATCGACGGCCTTGAGAATCCACGGTAACAAATCCCTCGCAGCGACCTGCGCAGTGATTCCCTCCACAGCAACCACAGCTCCCGCCTTCCTGAGTGGCAACTGGCACCCTCGAGCTCCTGTTTGGGATGGATCCGGAGACAGGGATGATCGATCGACAGCTGGACAGCCACCTCCGTTGCTCTCCAGTGAGCCGACTGTGTGACATCGACGACTCAAAACTCGAACAGTGTGTTGACGGTGGGCATTCTGGGAGGCTTCACCGGTGAATAAATCTCGAACTTCTCCATATCTTTAACCCACGCTCGTCGAGCAAATGGATCCATGCAGCTGGTAGCTACGGAGATGAACCAACCATCCCAGTGCTCCACGGGACGATCCAAAGCTCGGAGTTGCCCTCGATGCCGCCCCAGTGTGTCGCCAAGGTGCTGCAGCTCCCTGGCGTTCTCGTCCTTCTAAGTTCGAAGACCCCGCAGGGCATTGATGTGGTCCCAGATAGGCAGTCCCGGAAGTTCACAGCGCGCAACCAGCATATCCCATGCCGCAGTGCAGTTCGCCCCAGCGACAGTAAACGAGTCGACGGCCAGCTTCGGTTCCCCTCGTACATACACTGTAAAAAATATGATCAAAATTTCACATAGTCTGCTGTTGGAAAATTTCTCCGTTTCATAAAATGCACAGCGGTAACGGATGTAATTTCACATCATCTCTTGAATATTACAACGTCGGCCGTGGGAAATAAAAGGACTATACACCAGCGTGGTAATTTTCCGTCGATTGTGGATGTAATCCTTTGGGCTGAAAGTAGCAAGTTTCCGCGATCCCAAGTGAAATGTCACCATCATTAGGTAATTTTACGTTTGTAACGATTGCGACTTTACGTTTCTTTTACGAATAATACTTTTTCAGTTGTCTCTCGGACGCCATCGACTGTGTGGGAAAATTTCTCGGCCTCACCGGATTCCTCCGTAACAATTGTTGGAAAGACCAACAACAATAAGTTACAGGTAAAGTTTTGATAAAAATTCGCAAACATCTGATTATATATTTTCAACACGAAAATGTGTTTCTTTCAACGATATTATAATATCGTTGCATAACCTCAACCCAACGAGAAATTTTTTGATTCTATACTAAATTTGTAAATAATTTTCAGAGAAACTCGGGAGCGTCTCAAGTTGAACCCTCGAGCATGAAGATTGCATCTAAAAAGCATCTAGTTCGCTAATGAGCTCTGCAACCAGAATCCTAGGTTTTGAAATGTGAAAGACCCGGCTGTGCACCTCCAATGTGAATGTGACGCCGCTTTTAGGATTACGCGGGAAACAAAATTCTTTGCTACAGAACAGAAGCTTCTCGAGGTGGTGAAGTGAATAACGATAGTATGTGTTTTTTCTTTTTAGGGACCAGATTTTCTCCTTTTTTCCATTGTTACTAAAACACTTTTTCTTATACCTCGGTCGAAAGTACGTATTTCCGGCATCAATTGAGCGACAGAAAGCCACATATTTGTGCACTGGAAATGCATGAAACTGCCTTCAGTCAATAGAGTCACTTTTGTTTCAAAATTTTAAGTGCGTTGACCTCAGAAGTGTTAGAATGGAATCATGTTTCCGGAAATTGAATTTAGGTCTTATCAATCTCATCAATTATTTGTATTATTTATAAAGACTGTAAATCTTCGGTATGTTGTACTCGGCGGCCAAGGGGATATTGCATCAAGGCGAGATTTGCACTCCAATTTCCTGAAGGCCATTTAGATGGCAAGAAATGAGGAGACAAATGTAAAAAATATACATAGAATTTATCTCATATGAAATTAAACATTTTTTCATCAAACTCGAGCTAAGTGTTGTGTGTTGAGGACTCTAATGCACGACTTCGTAGTTATAATTATTAAGTTATTCTTTTCACATTTTCATTCATTCCATCAATTCAAATATTGGTGTCCCCCTCAGTGTGTAGCTTAACCAATAATAACTCGTTCTGTTGAGAAACAAACGAGTTACGCTTACCACAAAAGGGACTTATATTGATGTTATAATATTGAAATATTAACTAACTGAAGTGGCAAAATTACGATCATTTCCAATATTTCAAATGCATTTTTGTTATGTTCTTGAATTTTTCGATGTTTCCAGTAGATACAAGCAAGACTTACAAATTATCTCTATGAGATTATTAGATGATTCAAAATTTAAAGAAATACATTATTTGAAAAAATCGAAATAAAAAGTATACGTAAGATAATGCAAAGAATCGTAAATTCATGTTAACGAAATTTAAAAATTTTGTTGAATATTGTAAGAGTTATATGGTTTTAAAAATTTCTCAAATTTGCAGAAAATAGAAACTAGTATTATACTACTAGATCAAGAAATTCTATTCAAAAATTTCGTTGGTTATTTGAATTCTTCAATAAGATACAAATTCTGGAAGTTGGCCCTATCTTGAAATAATGAATTTTTTCAGGCATCTGTAAGTTATTACTTGCTTTTCAGTGTAGGTACTGACAACGAGAGAATACTATCCTTATGAAATTTTCTGATTGGACACAAATTCCAAAACTTTAAATACATTTAGCATGGAAATGTAGATCTTTTTGGAATTCTCTGTGCCTAAGTCAAAATTATAAATCTGAAAAAATATCATTCCCGATCCTTTTAATTTTTTCTGCTAGGATAGATCAGATTATTAAAATTTATCTACTGCCGTGTTATCTGTTGAAATTCTTACGAATGCATGATAGTGCATAAGCTTATTCATCAGAAGCAAACGAATTCAAATAAACAGTGTCGATATGGTGGTTGTCTAAAATATTTCCAAAGTTATGAAAACTTTAGGAAACACGTTTATCGGATACACAAGACTGGTACATTTTTCGAGACAGAAAAAACAGAACATCGCTATCGTTGTATCAAACCTTATTGTGACTTCAGCTGCCAATCAGTTTCATTGTTTAAGAAACATTTTGTTCGACATTTATCCGAAGAGGGAACACAATTAACGTGCCCTTCTTCAAAATGTCCAAATGCAGAATACTTATTCCACAACAGGAATTCTTTCGCAATTCATTTGAGTACGTATCATCGGAAATCAGGTTACGAAGATGAGGATATGGTGATCGATTTTTCAAATAATTTCCACGAGTGTGCATGTGACGATGATAACGATGATTCAAAAAGCAGGGTCCATGACGAAGAAGATATACAGGACTATGATTCTGATCAAGATAAACAATCTATTCTTGAAGATAACACTGCTGTACTAACCCATCCTGCAGGGTACTATACAGGGAATAGGTTCAGCGTTTCAGCGGTCGGTGGTACGATTCTTGAATAAAAATTGGCGTATGATATATTTCATTCCTTTTCAAGATGCATTCGAAATCGTAGATCCGCTCAGGGCTTCAAAAAAAAAAAATTCAAACTCGTAGGCGTTTACATGGTGCTAGACAATTTGCCACCATTCTCAAGATCGAAACTGCGTAATTTGAAATGGGTTCTATTGTGTCGCGAGAAGTACGTCGCAATGTATGGATGGAATGAAGTATTGAAGAATATGATAGAAGATTTGAAGATCTTAGAATCTAAAGGAATAACGATCTGTTTCCAGGGTAGAAAAATTCATTATCTTGGAACGTTACTGATAATGTTGGGTGATAACTTAGGGAGTCACCAAATAGGGGGTTTCACAGAGAATTTCAGCTCTCCATTAAACTTTTGCCGATTTTGCGAAATAAGTAGAGATGATCTGAAAGCAGGCATGTACAGAGTGCAGAAGGTTTGAAATGTGGATAATTACAAAATATTTTGTGCACAGACAGAGGATGGGAATCAGATGGTTCTAGGGGTGAAGCGGAAATCAGTTCTGAACGAATTACTACATTATAACGTTCGCATCCCTGGTTTGCCACCTTGTCCAGCACATGATTTATTTGAAGGGATCGTCCCTTATGATTTGCTGCTTCCAATTAAATATTTCGTGCGGGAAGGTTGGTTTTCATTTCCCGATTTGAACGATCGGTTACAAAATTTTCGGTTCTGTTCTACAAGTCAAGACATTATCCCTTCCATCAAAGAAGCATCCAAAAAATTAGGTGGTTCTGCAAGTGAAATCAGAAGACTCATTCTAGTGTCACCTATTGTTATTCACGACAATTTCAAGACTTTGAAGATTATGTTTGTGAGATGGTCATACATCTTCGAGAAGTTTGTTCTCTTGTTTGTGCTCCCGCCATATCCGTAGAACAAGCTGCTCTTTTAGAACAAAAAATAGAGGACTAGTTAGTTCTTAGGATAAAATGTTCCCCCAATATACCATTGCGACCAAAACATCACTCCATTTATCACTACCCGTCAATGATTCTACACTTCGGACCATTGAAGCATTTATGGACTTTACGATTTGAAAGTCTGCACAGCTACTTCAAGCATGCAATGAGGCACTGCAAGAACTTCAAAAACGTTACGAAAACTTTATCAAGAAACCACGAACAACTACTGTGTTTGCATGAATAAAGTGTTCTCTGGTTAGTGCAGAGCGTGCTGTTCCATTCAGTTTATCAAACATTATCGATGAAGAAACTCGATCCCTTAAAGCTGATTTGGTCAATACTGGGAAAGTGCATTATGTTTGGACTGAAGCTCTGTTCAAAGGTGTTACGTACAAAAGAGACATGGCGATTTGCGTTGGTAAAACTGCTTGCGACAGTTATATCTTATGTACAATTGATGAAATCGTGATAAACGAAAGTCGAAGCAAGATCTATTTTTTGCGTCTGCGTCATGTAGAAAGATATAACCGCCAATTTGGAGTTTACGAACCAATCGATTTGTATTTTAGTTTCGAGCCAGGAGAAAGTTCCTTGAGTACTTATGATTATTCAGAACTACTTAGTCCTGACCCACATTCGCATCCAATTCCTTTAAATGATAAAAAGTATTCCCTTCAAAGAATGAATCCCTGAAAATGAGCAACAGTTCACGAAAAATAAGCGTTTCCTGAAGCCGATCCATAGAGGACGGAGGGCTGGCAACTCGTGGAGTCAGGTGTATATTTGTAATGAAGTCTCGATCGACTTGAAGTCACTTGATATTTCTTGGAATCTCCTGAAATTTGTTAAGTAGTTTGGATCAACTTGAAGTACCTCGATTCCTCTTGAATTCCTTTTATTCTTCGAACTTCACAATGTGTTGAGTCTTTCTGATTCCCCTGACTTTTTTAATTTTTACAATCTTATTATTGAGCGACACTTTTCAATAAATATGCTCTTTATACTTCTTTTCATATGGCCTGCTTACTCAGAGTCTGGAATGGTGCAAGGAGCGAAAAGTATGCCATGATATCTAAACCAGTGCTTGCTATTTTTTTAAACGCACAAAATAAAAAACTCAACAAGAGTAATTTGAATCTGGTTTCGGAAGATGATGGCAGCGCTCTCAACGACGCCACAATGGTCTGAAACGGCAGAAAAGCTGGCCAAAATTAGAATCGGCCATAGAATGACTCCAAAATGTATCCCTAATAGTTTTCGAGGTCAGGGAATCCAAATCTGCAATCAAAATTCCAAAAAACAAGATGGCGGATTCAAAATGGCGGAACGGTTTTTCAAAAAGTCACATGACACTCGCGAAAATTTGCACTCATTTGACGTCAAGGAATTTGAATCTGCATTCAAAATTTGAAAAACAAAATGGCGGGTGCAATATAGCGAACCGATTCTCGAAAAAGTCACAAGACATTCAAGAATCCATGAACAAATTATTTATCACATTTGTCATTGTACAAGTCACATTGCAAAATAAACACGCATACTCCCAAAAACAGGTTATACAGTTTCTTCACTCATTATCAGAAACTTCAGAGTCGATGTCGTTGACATTTAGTGAACATGCATACGACTGTAATTCCTTCAATGCAGAAGAGTTTTTGCTCAAAATAATGAATTTTTCATCGTAGGGTATGTAAAAGTGATTTTGTAATGCCTCGAATATTTTTTTCTGAGTACACGTTATTCTCGATAACCCCAAATCTGTAACAAAAACAAAATTTGACTTATGAATCTAATTTTGGAAGTTATATGCAGGATTTGACACATACGACACTCTACGACAGCTACCAACAATGACGGAAGTATGCATCGTATACAGAAAATAATCTAGTTTTTTCAAGTTGTAACCACAGATTCGAATTTCTCGATGTCGAAAACCCCTGAGTACAAATTTTCGCGAGTGTCGTGTGACTTCTTTGAAAACCGGTCCGCCATTTCGACTACGCCATCTTGTTCTTTGAAATTTCGACTGCAGATTCGAATTCCTCGAGCTCAAAAACCCCCGAATAAAACTTTCGCGAGTGTCGTGTGACTTTTTTTGGAATCAGTCCGCCATTTTGACTCCGCCATCTTGTTTTTAGAAATTTTGACCACAGATTTGAATTTCTTGAACACACTCACGAAAAAATGTCATTGCTATGCGGAGGTATGTAGGGGTACACAATTTTTGAATATTCTCAATCTGCCTCCTCATCCCCAAGTTATAAAATGTCCATTACAGGTGAACCGATTTGAACTGAAAGTGTAGGGAACCTTTTCGGCGTTCTTTGTACTTTTTCACACGTTTCGGAGAAAAATTTTTCTAGGTCTCACATGTAGCACATTGTGTTTTTCCATTTCTAAAATAACATTGAAGAATCTTTTAACAAACCAGCAGCTGCGTTTTGCATGTTGCGCGCACAAATTGCAGTCTTCTGGAAACTGTAACAGCGTTTGGAATGTGGTGTTTATTTTGACGTTCCGGAGCACACTCTTTACAACCACTCGAGCAGCTGACTTTGGAGCAGTCCCTACATCCATGTAGGTGAAGAAGCTCTCTATCTTTTCCCATTAAGGTGCACACACACATTCTAAATGAATAAGTATCATCAGATTAGGATAAAAAAATCTTCGATTTCCGAATTTTGGCCAGCTTTTTTGCCGTTTTAGATCACTGTGCAGCAGGCAATTCTAGACCGCAGGAAGTACTAATCCTCCTTGATGAAAACGAAGAGTGGCATCCGCCGAAGTCTGCCAGAATAATAAATGCAAAGAGAACCTCATGTTTGTTTGAGATAAATATTAATAAAATTGAATCAACAGAGGATGGCACGTCTGAGTTTAAAGCAGGTGAAACACCTTCAAAACATACGGGAACTGTAGAGTCGAAATCGTCCTCCGATAAAAATCCGCCGGATGTAATTCTTGTACTTCATCCCACGTCACTAAACTGGAATGATTTCAAGATACAGTTGCCAACGGCAGTAGAGCCGAATTTTGATTCTTTGCAAGAAGGAATACAAACCAAATTTTTGGTAATATTGATGGTTCAGAAAATAGCTGATCAGATGAGACATTTCTCAGTACAAGTAAAAGAAACGGAAAAATTTTACATGGAGATTAAAGATAAAAAAATTCTATTAGTAGCAAAGCAAATGGTTAAAGATTATCCACTCATATTTCAAGACACACATGGCTGTCACGTGTTTGGAGTTGGATATGCTACAATCAAAAGAAAATTGAAAGACAGAAAAGCTCACTTGAACAGGTTTTCTGTTTCGAATTTACACAATGCCGCTAAAAAATCGCCCATCGCGCATCAAGAGGCACTCGATTCTGCCATGGCCGGCTGTATCAATTGGCAATCAAAATGTCACCCACCAGGAGAAACTGCAGAGACGCTACGAGAGAAGCAGGTGTAAATCCAGCAGTACATGCTGATGACAGTCGTAGACTTTGGCGTATATCTCCTTTTAGAAGCTACTTACGCTGAGCAAAGGCAGTTTTTGGATAATATAATTCAGTTACCATCCGCTCACGACATACAAAATCAGTGGCCGATTCTGTTTGTACCTGAATATTTTTTCTAGCACTACGAGAAATTAATGGGTCATAAGATAACAAAAGTAACAGACAGAACGATAGAATTATGTAGAGATGTAGGTTTGTCGACCAGGGTAGAATAATATGAGCATGAGATGTAAGGATTAGTTCAGACTACTGGTCATATATTTAAAATCATTCATTTCCTGAGAGATCTCTCAGTGTGTAAATGGAACGTTTCGGTAACTCGACATTTACCCTTTCCAATCAAATAAACGGTAATGATCGGTTCGGAAAGTATACAAAATTATGAAATAATTTTCAGTGAGCACTGTTTGCACATTATTTGAGATTATTAGACAATATCAAACCATACCTGTGTGTAGTTTGTGAGGAAGAGGTTATGTTCGTGCTTTGTGTAATATTTAAGAGTAAGGAAGTTGTTCATGGTTTTTAACAAGAATGTGCTGATAATTAGTAAAAACGTGTGACAAAATTTCACTCCGCCTGTGAGACGGAAACAGTATTTTGTATGAATTTGATAACTTGTTATAGTGCACTATGTCATCTCTGTGCCTTCTCTGTGCCGTATTTTGAAAAATTATTCAAACCGATAAAAGACTCTCTTAACTGCTTTAACAATCAAAAGGACAAACTCTCTATGGAAGAATGTATAAAGACGGTCAATCAAAATACTTGCTCAGATTGTGGTAAACACTACATTGGACGTAAAAAGAGATACTATATAGTAAGAATTAAAGAACACAAAAAATCATGTGAAAAAACAATTAGAAATATTAACAAAACAGCTTTAACTAAACACGCAGAAGAACTAAACCATACCTTTGACTATGACTATGTAACCATAATTTCTAGACAATCTTCATACTACAAAAGGATATTCATGGAAATGTACCATATAGTCAAAAATAATAACACTTCTGAATATATAGGATTACGCAATAATATGTAAATCACTCTAGGAAGTTCGTTACACTGATCTCCTAAATATGACGACCGCCGCATACCTTCACTCACTCACTCCCAGGCTCTCACATTGGAGAGAGTAAGTGGAGAGGTGCAACGGCTACTCATACCACCGGACAATATACGAACTAACATAGATCACGAAAATTGTAATCAACTACCCATCTCTGTTGAATACTACCGTCCTATAGAATAATTAGATTGTAGGGATATGGCAGTAGGCGCTCAAGTGTTCAATATGACACTGTAGCTAGGCATTATGTACCACGTCTTAGTGAAGTAGGGATCTGCGCTACCAGACTTCATGCATCACTTAGTGCACTAGCGAGTTCCCCTCGACCATCTTGCTACTTCTAGCTCCCGCCTTTCTCGGGGTGTCCCGCCATCCTTCTCATCTCCCCTCCTCGTTACGGCGTCGCCTCGCTACTCGAGCTTGTGCTGAATTCACTCTCTGTCCGGCCGACATATCGTTCACATATCTCACGTGATCTCTTCAATCACTCTGAAAGACTGAGGGATGTGCAATGTCCCTGTACTGAAATAAAGTGTTATCTTGCTGAGTTAAAAATGTGGTAATTAATTCTTCCAACTTTCTGCTTAGCAATCACGAGAGTTATTGCGGTACTCGAGTCTCTCATTACTGATTGCGGAAAATTAACGTAGGACGCCATAACCATACAACGTGGCTCAATCCTACAAGATCTGCCACCCCACTCCACCTGTGAGACGGCATAGAAATGACATAGTGCACAATAACAAGTTATGAAATTCATAGAAAACACTGTTTCCGTCTCACAGGCGGAGTAAAATTTTTTCACACGTTTTTACTAATTATCAGCATATTATTGTTAGAAACCACGAAAAACTTTCTTACTCTTAAATATTACACAAAGCACGAACATAACCTCTCCATCACAAACTACACACAGATATGCTTTGATATTGTCTTATAATCTCAAATAATGTCCAAACAGTGCTCACTGAAAATTATTCCATAATTTTGTATACTTTTAGAATCGATTATTACCATTTATTTTATCGAAAATAGTAACCATCGAGTTACCGAAACGTTTCATTTACACACTGAGGGATCTCACAGAAAATAAATGATTTTAAATATATAACCAGTAGTCTGTACTAACTTTACATCTCATCCTCATAGAATGATAGAATATTATGAGAAACTGTTCACATTCAGTGAACTTCAGTGGAAGACAAAGTCCGTACCTAAAGTTCAGAAAAAGAAGCCGACGAGGAAGAGAAAGATGAGAGTCAGTCTTGAGGATAAATAAAATGAGCCTGCTGTCGCTGAGGAAGATGTCGCAGAAACGAATATTGAACTTTTTCGATTCGAAAAGGCATTAGATGATGATGTCACTATGTTTCAACAAGTTATTGACATTATCGCGAATTATTTTCAAGATGATTCACAAGCTTTTTTTGCAGTTTGTACAGTAAGTAGAGCACATTTCACTTTGCGATAATTCTTCTCGTCTTTGAATCCATCTACGAAACATTGTTTGACCATTAGAACTTTCCAAGCTTAGAAGTCTGATTTTCTAAATAATGATGGTCAGTAAGAATGAAAGATTGGTGAGAGAAAATTGTGAGAATCTTGAAAATGATATTCCACGGCCAATGTGTTGATTCGGTCATTCACATTTACAACAAATGTTCCACATCCTTCTGTTAAATATAACTTAAAACTAATTTTGTTTGTCATTATGTTTCAGGCTGTTGCAGACCTTCCTGATCTTGAGAAACTAGGTGTACCAAGCACTCCATCTTTTCTGCGAGTAGATGGTATGTTCTAATTTAAGGAAACACAGTATTTTTCTTGAGTTCATACCCTTTATTTTAAAATTCAAATTGATTAATAGTTGACAATTTCTATTTACAGGATCGAATCCAATCTAGTACTTTTAAGGTATGGACCGTGTCCACGTCTGGCAGACGGAAAATTTCCTTGGAGAATTCCAATACTTCTTTGCTCTTACATACGTTTACAACCGAATGTATAATGATGCAGTTGCTGCAACGCTGCAGTTCATAGCAGAATATATAGCATGCATCAAAACAGGTGCGGTAATGTTTTGTAGGTATTCATGAAAACCTGAAACATTAAACATTCATTTTGTAGACTCATTTAATGAGTAAAAGTCGCAAAGTGACTGTTAGCCAGATATTAAATAATACAGCACACCAAAACAAGAATTGAGAATGACCACTGAATCAGATTACCATATTTTGTATATTTTTTGGGGTAGCTGGATCCGAATCCAGAGTCGGATTTGCTTAGGTTTCTGGAAACATTCGCCTTTATTTGAACAAGATACCTTTTATGTCCTTGTTTTTAAATAGTTATTTGTTCGAAAATTTTGGTCTTTTTCCAAAAAAGCAAACGCTAATTATGACACGAATTTGCAATCCAGTAAAATGCGATTACAAGGGAAAAATTAATTTCAAAAGGCATTGTTGGAACAAATGTTTTTTTTAGAGTATGTGATACTTACAATATTGATGATACAGATTCTGCTTGTTTCTTTTCTTTAGTCAAAATATTTTTTTTGGCTTTGACAAGAAGAGGAAAAAAATAATTAGGAGGTCGGTAGAAAGAAAAGAAAGGAAATTCTTATTATTCAGAACAAAAATACGCTGTACATATCAATTTTCATATTTCTTAAAGTTCCCTTAAGTTCCAGGGATAAATATTCATTATTGTGATAACAATGATGTTAAAAGTGACTCACTATTATTGTAGGTATAACACGCCGTTGACTTTTAGAATGTTTTTGTCTGAAGATTGTTTTTTCTTTCAAATAACAGCATCAAATCTATTATTATCATTCTCAAAATTATTATAGGAATAAATTATTTTTTCAGAGATATCATTTTTGGCACCACATTTACCTGAACATGCAAGTTTCAGCCTTTCCAGATTCAGATGTAGCAACCCAAAAGATATACAAACAGATACGGTGGTCTGGTTCAGTGGCCAGATCGAATTGTTTTGTTCATGAGCTTGCTCATTCGGAAAGTTCAAATAAATATATCTTCAATTTGTTGAGATGTTAAATTTTTGTGATATTGAACCTTGCACTACATAATTTAATTTATGTTTTGAAGTCTGCGTTGAGCTATATTATTCCTTATCTGCGTTAAGTTGCAATTTAGGTATTTTTATAAGAAGAGTGATCCTATCTAATATAATAGAAACGGCAAATGTGTGAGACAGATTCAATGTTGGAAAATTATTCTTCTGAAATATCTTCTGAATAAAAAACTGAAAGATATGGAACTTGTTCGACGTCTTCCTCAGTTTGCTAAGATGGCTAATTCTTGTGATATACGACCAAATAGTGCATAAATAAATTTATGTTTTAAAGTCTGTTTTGAGCAATACTATTGTTAATCTTTGAAAAGTTGAAACTTAGGTACTGCTTCATTTACATTTGTAGAAGAGTAATTCTATCTAATACAATTTAAACGACAAATGTATGACACAGATTTAATTTTGGAAAGTTGTTCTTCTGAAATATCGTCTGTGTAAAAAACTGAGAAATATAAAACTTGTTCGACGTCTTCTTTAGTTTTCTGACTATTAGTTCTTGTGATATGTTACCTTATGTTGCATCAATCAATTCATGTTTCGAAGTCTGATATGAGCAATACTCTTTTTACTCTGCTAATAGCTGAAGTTTATGTACTGCTGTATTTATTTTTGTAGAAGAGTAATTATATCTAATATAATTCAAACCACAGATGTGTGAGAAAGATTCAATTTTGGAATGTTGTTCTTTCGAAATATCGTCTCCCAGAAAGCACAATATCTTGCGGCAAATTTGCATGAAATTTTCGTAGGTTAAATTAGTTAGTTAAATGTAGTTAAATACCCGCCATTGGGAAACTTTGCATCGAAAGATTCAGGGAAGCTTGCAGCGCAATAAGTATCAGGGAAACTTGAATCGTAAAGTTGAGGAAAACTTACATCGCAAGTTTGATTTGAACTTACAGCGTCAGTTTGAGGGAAGCTTGCGAGGAAATATTGTGGAAAGATCGCACCACAATATTGTGGATATCTTGTGTCACAATATTCGAGAAACCTTGCGTAGAAATATTAAGGGACTGTTTTCAATAGATAACATAGTTGAACAAATGTATATATGTAAAAAGCTAACACTTTCTAGTTATATAAATTGGTTCAATTATGGTATCTGTGAGAAGCGCTTCTGCCTTCCTTTCCGGATATCACGGCACGAGATTCCCACAATATTGCCTCGAAAGCTTTCTACAATATTGTGATTCAAGATTCCATTAATCTTGCTCTGCAAGGTTTTTGTAAGGCGGACATCTTACTACTTGCATCAAACTTGACCAAACCTTGCAGGGCAAACTTTAGGCAAGTTTGCCGCAAGATGTTGTGTTACCTGAACTGTGTAAAAAACTGAAAAACATAGAACATGTTCGTTCAATTTTCTAAGATGCTCAATTGTTGTGATACGCAACCTTTCATTACATCATTCAAGTTATTTTTTGAAGTCTGCTTAGAGCAATATTATTCCTAATTTGCGAAAAGTTTAAATTAGGTGCTGCTTCATCTATTTTTGCATATTAAGAAAGATTATATAAAATATAATTCAAACGACAGATGAGGGGTACAAATTAGATTTTAGGGATTTGTTTTACATTAGAAATAACGTTCGAAATGTCTCTAATGTAAATAATTTAAAAATATGTAACTTGTTCGACATCTTCGGTAGTTTGTTAAGATGTTAAATTCTTGTGATACATATAACCTTGTATTGAATCATTCTATTTTTTGAAGACTGCCGTAAAGAATGCCATGCATGCCTAACCTACCCTTACTTGCGTTATAGTTTATTTCCTTATTTATTTGTATAGAAGAGTATTTCTATCGAATATAATTCCTTCATTTGAATACAAATAAATAACTAATAATTGAAATTTATTGTTTCATTCAATTTTCCGTGTGCAAAAAGTAATTTTACTATCTCTGTCCCAAATATTACACATACTATTTTTTGAATGTACGAGCTTGCTTGGTAGAAATCCATTAGCAGGTTCGAAATCCCATCACTAGATGGGAGTTTTACGATCAACATTGAAAAATTAACAAAAAGAGGGGATTTCACTTCTCGTTCCTGAAAGTTACGACGTCCGCGCAGGGTTCTTTTATTTCTTACGACTGACTGTGCAAAATTCCGTTGATTTTTTTACAGAATAAGACTTCAAGTAGAAGAGCCTCTGAACATCCCTTAGCCACGTCCGCTGTAAATGAGCACCTGAAAAGGATCTCGAAATACCTCCCAGTCCTCTCCTTGACCGGAGAATGTGGGAATCTCCATTTAAGGCAGGCGCATTTGAGCACACATTTTTTTCCGGAAATTTATTGATATGTTGATAAATTATCACAAAGGCCTTATGAATAATGCAAATTTGACTAGCTTCGTTTTTCCGACGTCTCTCAAAATGTTTCAACTTATTTTTATGGAGTTTGGGTTTTGTAAAAATATGACAATTTCAAGCTTCTTCTTATACTGCTAGGTGCCGCATGCACATCTGTAATGTGGGATGGTTAGTGGTTAAAAGTATTTATTATCTGACTCCATTCAGATTCACTCCACTTCGGATTACGTTTATGGAAGGTCATCTGGAGCGATAGACTAGGGAAATGGGTACCCGTCATGTCGGGTATATGCGAAGAAAATGGTATTTTAAAAATTAAATCTTATATTTCAGCTGTCGAAGCTATGGATAAGGTGGTGACTTCTTGTTTCACCTCTGGCAAAGTACAGTGAACTTCCACTTAAGTTGACCTTCACTTAAGTTGACTTTCGGATAAGTTGACTGGGAACGTTCACATAAGTTGAGTAAACAGTCCCCCACCACAAATACGGTGAGAAAGAGAAACCACGGATCGAGAGGGAGAAAGCTGCAGAGAGAGGTATATTATCCTTGATGGTGGGGACTCGTGACACCCCACCTTGAGTCAACTTAACTGAATGTTTACGTTTTCGCGCGGTAAACTTAAGTGGAAGTTCACACAAGGTACAATAAAATGCTACACGAAAAAATTATTTGCCTAAATTTGATCTGAAAATTTACTCTTTACAGTTTAAAATGAATCAAATAGGTCGGGGTTCCAGAAAGTATAGAAAAGTTGGCATTTAAGAATTATTCTCATAATTCTAGTCAGCAAATGAATCGCACCTCAAAAAATATAGATTTTATGCCCAAATGTCTTAGACAAAAAGTGTGAATTGCAATAAATTCATATTTCTCCTGAAAAATTTCTTCATGGTCACTTTTGAAAACACAAATACATATTTTGTGTGCAAAATCGTTTTCTACAATCAATAATTTCCGGAAAAAACTGAATTCAAGAAATTTTTGACTTTTAATGTTTTGGAAAAATTCCCAATCTTTACGAGAGTCGTGAGTTTGATTTAATTTATTAAGTCGCTGCGTCGGCTTTCCGTGTATATCTTCATGAAAAATTGCAAACATAAAAGTTATGTACGGAGAGAAACGTATGTCTACTGAAAACATGTTTTAACATCTTTTTGAAGTAGTTGAGTTTTTAATTTTAATTCTTTACAATCAACGTGAATCCAATTCAACTAAATCTTTTATCTAATATTTGAATGAATTCATTTGTCTCAGAATCCAGAAATTTTTATAAAAACGCATTTTACTCTGTTAAAAATACAACTTGTTCGTTTGAAAACTCGCCATTTCTCTTTTCACAGGAAGTATACGCTTTTTAGCACACACACACACACACACACACACACACACACACACACACGCAACTGTCATTTTCGAAAATGGCACAAGCACAAGACCATGAGATGAGTGAACGCATGCACGACAAAATCACAACGACGGGTCGTGAAACCCTCGTGTGTCTTAAGGACACGGAGCGACCCAAGTATGACTGCTCTTTGCATCCATCCGGCAAGTGCCACGTCATATTTTTGGCACACGGGGATGGCTTTGCGGTTGCTAACTTGTGAAGGCGTCGCACCTCCAAGAGCACCGATGACAAGAACAATTAATTTAACCGAACATCCTTGATGTTGCCGCTGTAGGTGTTCTCTGAGATCTTTGTATCTCTCCTTTTTCTCGGTTTCCTTCCCTTTGATGTTGTAGTTGGCTGGGGCCGAGAATTCGATCACGAACATAGTTCGATCGCGCTTGTCAAGGAGCACGATGTCGGGTCGTGTGCGTTTAATTGGGGCTATTGTCGAGAAATCATGGTTCCAGTAGATTCGGCACTCCTCGTACTCAACAAAAGACTATATCCCCCCTTGGACCGTTTGGCGGAGCAGGATCGCGGCCAACGCCAGAAGAGCGACAAAGATGGTGTTAAAGCACTCTTAAAGCAGCATTGTGTCTGAACAGATACGTCGTTCCTGCATGAATGAGGCAATTCGATAATATTTGCCATAGGTGTTCAGGGAGTTTCAGACGCTCCCTGCACCTATCGCTGGTAACCTTTTGACGTAATATACTCCTACGGTATGCTAAGGTGAAAATTACACCGTCCTGACACGCGGAAATAAAACTCTCTGTTCCTAAATTTAGTCCAGATGATTTAAGGGAAGCAAACGTTGACTCATCTGACAAGGATTGGTCTTTTGCAATTTTGTAAAAGTTTCCGTGCATAACCTTGCCTTCATGTTGTTGAAGAAAGTTTTTAGCCCCCGCTTTCCTCACCTGTGTTTTGAGAAGTGAGGCATCTTGATGGAGTAATGCACTATCCTCACTCCTGATGTTCAGGTCCTGGCTACGGGTTTCAGTTGCCTGCTCCGCGGCTTTGTAAAATAACGCTCCTTCCCCACTCATTTCGTGATTCCTAAACATCGCCAGAAGAGGATCCCTACCGATCGCAATGATATGAACAGTACTAAGGATGATTCGGTTGTATAGGCATTCAAGATTGAGAAGTTCGCGTCCGCTTTTACAGCGTGTGATGAATAAACGCGGAACGGACGAGTGGATATGCAAGCTTATCTCCATATACATCATCTTGCGCGTGGTAATGTCAAGGGCCCTGAGCTCGTTCTTCGTCCATGGAACCACTCCAAACGAACAGGGTAGAACTGGGACGGCAAGCATGTTAGTCGCAGATATCCTGGGCATGCTCTCAGGCATGCCCAGGTATTTGTAGGTTTTTCCACCGCTAAGGTGTCTGATAGCACTTTGGTCCACAAGCTCAGGGTCCCTATCAATACCTGTTATTCGTCCACGTTCCGGATGAATCTTGGCACACTTATCAAATCCAAAGTCTATACCGATTTCTCGTGTGTACCTCTCGACGATACCAAGAGCATCTTCAAGATGTTCTTCTCCAGAAGCATAGATCTTCAAGTCATCCATATAAAATATATGAGTGACCTTATGCTCACGAACATTATACCCGCCACCGAGGTACCCACTAGGGATGGGAAATATAGAATCGATACTTCAATTTATCGATATTTTTCACAAGGTATCGACGATTCAAATCGACGATACTCTCAAGAAACGATACTTTCGATAACGATTATTTTAAAACCG
This sequence comes from Neuroterus valhalla, assembly GCA_011762715.2. Classification (NCBI taxonomy): domain Eukaryota; kingdom Metazoa; phylum Arthropoda; class Insecta; order Hymenoptera; family Cynipidae; genus Neuroterus; species Neuroterus valhalla. The sequence goes on along the minus strand of WSXT02166350.1, from coordinate 1,164 downwards.
ATACCTCAAGTATCGACCACATAATTTTCTATTTTTTTTGAGGAAAACTTTTTCTCCAATACAAATTTCCAGCGTAACTTATCAACTGTTTGGAGCTGTTCAGAATTACAGAATATGAACCTGCAGGATAAGAGATGCCACCTCAACGAAAATTCAAGACTTTAAGATGGGGAATCCCACTAACATAAATATGTAAATATAACGACTGCTTCCTCACACATATGATATTATTGTCATTTTCGATGGCGTTTGTCAGCATTCATCTGAGTTCGCAAAAGTTCGTTTTCCGTTCGATCTTGATAATTTTGGTTATGACGATTTCGGCGCAGCAAAAATTATTCTAATATCATCTAAAAAATGCCAAAAACGGTTCCGGGTCAAGAATTGGAGGCGAAGGATTATTTCAAAATCTCAGAAAAAAAGCTAAATGTAAAATTTGCTTCAAAGAAGTATCGTGGTGCAAGAATACCACTAGTTTATGGAAATATTTTGGGAAGTACCACAGGATTTCCAAAACAAACAGTGGAAGTCACAGCACTGATGAGAAAAACAATTTGGAAAACTCTTTCATAAACACTGAAGTGAGTGACTTGTTTCTGAAAATAATAATGTTTGAATGTAATAATATGTAATATATATATATATATATATATATTTAAAAATGATGTTTGAATAAAACAGAAAATAAAATTGTTTAATAAAATAAAAGTAGCTCCCATTGTAATGGACGAGTATCGCAGTCGTTTATTTCGTGAGCATTTGCAGCAGACGATATTCCTTGCAAGCATAGATAAAGAAGTGTGGAATCTTTCTAGATGAAATATCCATTTTTTTTATTTGCATTGTATATTTTCAATCTGAGATTGATAAATTAGATTTTTTCGGATGTTATGAGGTTATTCCACAGCTCCTTGAAACGTATGATATTCTCAGTGCCTTCATTCAATGGATGCTTCACCTCGTAAACCTCCCTCCAAAATATCTTGACTTCTTCGGACTCCGGTGGGTTTTTGACAAAAACAGGAGGATCACTAAAGAGTCGCGATGGGTCAGCGAGAAACTTTTGATTCTTTGTGACCCATCCCCCCCCCCCTCTTAATAATTCTCTTCCTTGCGTCAGATAGTACCCGTATTTTTTCAACAATGTGCTGCTTGATGGTCAGC